>JAOYSI010067338.1:7920-20741 GCA_025775065.1 Hiodon alosoides
TTTGTTTATTTAGTTTTACATTTCAGCACTATCAATTTCCTCTCACACCCCTGGGACTGTTGCTAAATCTGAATTTAAGAATCTTCATAAGATGACTGGCACCATATCAAATAGCTTGCATGAGAGTATCGTTATGGGCAGTGTGGCGATGTTGCTATGGAGATGTTTATTTGTAAAGAGAAGGTTGAAGGCCTAAGTTTCTTGATGGCCTCTCACACTCAAGTCAGAGCCTACAGGGAGGAGGCCCTGACTGTGGAGATGAAGACAAGGCATTTTCGCAGCTTCAGGTTTGACTCAGTGTAGATGTCCTGGTTCCGTGATGCATTTCTACCTTCCCTTTGCTTCACACCTGTGCGGGCATGTGTCTTCCGCTACGTAACTGGAGGATGAGTCACTCCAGCGCAGCTTAGTAGAAGGACAGCCTCAGTGTCTCCACTACCATGTATTTATGTTGCATAATTTCCTGGGTGTAAAGTTCAGTGGATCCCTCTCCTTTTTAAATCAAGGGTGCCAAGTTGGTGGTTCAGCGACTAGGTGCTTGGCGATCCCACAGCAGTCCTTGCATGTGCAGAATCATACCACCAAAGGGGAAATGTACCAAAATAAATAAATCATGTGACCTACCATGGGTTCAAATAGGCCCAGCACGTCTGCACTCATTCTCCAGGAATGGAACAGTGGAACTGAACTCCTGTTGGTGACAAGGCTCTCCTCTCTGGTCCACAGAAGCGCCATGTACCCCGCTATAATGAGCAACCTCCTGGGCTATTACAATGTGCCTGACGGCGCCGCCGCCCTGCAGGAGTTCAAGGAGAGGTTCTGCACGTACGACGAGGGCTTTGAGTACGGCTCCCAGCTGCCCGATATATTCCTGCGGTGAGCGTTTGCCGGTTGGTCTTCGCCGATGCAGAGCTGCCGTTTGGCTACTACCCAGAGTGGATCACTGTTGTGAGCAGGAAACTAACCCCCCCAGATGGCCCATGGGCTGTGGAGCTGTTCTTGTATGTTTCAGAATCATAGCTCAACCCAGGGTACTCATGGTGCCTCATATAAACGGGTGGCGAATGGATCCTAAGTGGGGTTTAATGTAGAGTTCAGTGACTTATTTTTCCACAAGGCTGCACTGCCGGCTTTTATTGTGTGACTCCTTGTGTGATAGCTAAAGCTGGCCCTTATTGCGTCTGGTTCCCACCTGCTACACTACAGGGTAGTTGTATCTTTAATTAGGCGTGGGGTCAGATCGAAACCCCATTCATCAGTTTGTCTGTTTGTGCAGGGCGTGGGCCGACTCTAAGCGATGGCTTCTCTCGCTTTTGGGCCAGATGGTCACCAGAGCCAAAGGAAGCAGGGCTTCTGAGGTCAACTCAAAGGTACAGCCAGAGACGTGCCCCCTCCCCTGTAGATCCACACATCCCCCCACACCTAAAACCACATACATGTTTTCCTTGGTCACTAACTTGGATAGCATATTTCGTTTGCCTCAGCAAATCAAATCTTTGATGCTGAATTGGATTGGGTTTTCTGAAACCGTTGATTGAAGTGCGCTTAAATTGAAGTTGTAAACATCTAAAGCAGCCCAGCCCTGGTGACTTGAGTCTCCTGTCACAACGTCGGTGGAACTGTTTGCTTTTCTCGCACTTTGTTTCTTTCCAGACATTGCTTCAGCATCTCGCCGGCACGATAACGGACGAGTTCCTGCCCAACTACGGGCTGCTGATGCTGTGGGCGTCTCTGGCCAACGCGGTACCCGTACGTGGAGCGCGCTCTGCTTAACCTGGCCGCCCTAGCCGTGTTTCGCTGACGCGCGGCGTAAGGAGGCACGGCGGACCCTGTTTGCACATGCCAGGACAGAACGATGCGTGAAGCGGAAGGTGTCTCGCCTTGACTTAGTTTGAGTGTCTGGTTTTTAGATCGCCTTTTGGGTTCTCGGCTTCATTCTGTCCAACCCCTCAGTGTACCGGACAGCTATGGAACAGATCACCGCGGCCCTTAAACGTCAAGGTAGGGACCCACCGCTCTTGTTTCACCTTAACCTGGCTACCAGACCCCCCGCAAGCCCTTGTCTGTGTTTGCACCAGCTGGAGATGTTCATATTCTATACCTTGAACAGGGTTGAAAGCTTCGGGCGTTTGATTTGAGTAGGTTGCAGTCTGAGAACTTAACAGGATTGTGATCTAGCAATATAAAAATTTAAATGGACTCTAATCTCTGAACCAAGCAACCAGCAGAGGGAAGCAGAAACTCACAAATTGTATGACAGTCATTGAGACAAAAACATAGGGTAGAAGACAGTTTTCAAAATATTCAAAATCGTTTGCTATGTTTAATGTCTTTCAAATTAAAATAATTTTGTTCAGAATTTTAGTCAGGGCGTATCCCCTTGGTTAAATGGGGACATTTCTAGGATGCTTGTTAAAATGAGAATACAGTATAGGTATGAGCAAAATACAAAACATTTATGCAGACCTGTAGCTTGCATAGATCTAAAATTATTTTCACAAAATACCACCTTCAAAACAGAGCTGACGTTGGCATCTGTTATCATTAGTTCATGAAATTGTTTGCTTAGCAGAAACTTTCAGAGCTTACGGATGTACACTTTGTACACAGCCGGAGCCAAAGCAAGGAAAGGTTAAGGATTAATTACAGTGTTCATTTCCCTCCTGTGCAACATTCTTGTCACAGGTTCAGAACCGTAGCCACTTAATTGGAGCCGTATTGTTACTCAGTTACTAAGTCACTCATATTGTGAATCCAAGTGATGGGTTTCAACGTTAGCCTCGCTTTCAGCAGAAAACACCAAACTGATCCTCTGAGTTCTTCAGACAGGCTCGACTTTAGGTCCTTAACGGCCAATCAATCCCGCCGCGGGCTCAACTGCTGGGCAGCGGATCTCTCGAGATGCTACTGTTGTGATTTCGG
Source organism: Hiodon alosoides (assembly GCA_025775065.1). Lineage (NCBI taxonomy): Eukaryota > Metazoa > Chordata > Actinopteri > Hiodontiformes > Hiodontidae > Hiodon > Hiodon alosoides. The sequence continues at coordinate 10,843 of JAOYSI010067338.1, forward strand.
CAGGCAGCGACCGCGGAGGGGTAGCGGTGACAGCCGAGGAACTTCGGAGGATGCCCTATGTGAAGTGGTGCATCCTGGAGGCGATCCGCCTGAGGGCCCCGGGGGCCATCACCCGCAGGGTAGTCCGGCCCCTGGAGATACAGGTACGGCAGCAACGTCCGTGGAACTTTCCAGAGACAAGCCAGAAACTCAACCGACCTAACTGAGGGACTTGTTATAATATTGCCCTTTGGGTTATTTATGTGGGTAGCAGACCTTTTATCCAGTGCGACTTCCATCGCATATTTATCAGACGGGATACTTACTGCAGCGGTACAGGAGCTTGCTGAAGAGTGCAACTGCAGATTCCTTTCCTAGAATGTCTACCTGTAGCCTTCTGGTCCAGTGCTTTAAGTCTAATGCCTTAACCACTGCTTCACCTGCTGTCTTTGAGAGGGCATCCCTGTGTCAGTATGTTGTGCTGTTTTTAGGGTTATATCGTCCCACCCGGGGACCTGCTGATGATGTCCCCTTTCTGGGCACATCGGGACCCTCAGTACTTCCCCGACCCAGAAGAGTTTCGACCTGTGAGTAACACCTGCCTACGGAAAGACCTGACCTCAAATTTTGACACTTTTATCTCAAGCCTCTTTTTTTAGAACAAAAAAAAGGCCGCTATGTATCCAGAAATTTTTGTTTAGCCTGAGACAACCGAGTTTTTTAGCGGAAAATGTGTAAACTAGTTAGTCTAACCGGGAATTCAACTCTGGTTCTCTGTGGCTGCAGTGTGTGTTGGTGTACGCCTCGCCTCTTTAATTGTTTATTTTAGACAAGATTTGGCTCAGAAAGGATGTCTACCGGTGATTTCAGGTATAAGTCAGATTCTAACTTAGTTGATGCTTAATTGGTCAAAAGGCAGCAGACACTTGTGGAGCAGCAATGTTCAGAGTGTGAGTCTTACTGATCGATGGGCCACTGAAGATGGAGATCTATTCTGATTCAAAAGTCTTAAACTACATCTTTACTGACTCAAAACTACGCCCGATGAGCTTGTTTTAAACTACGGAAAGGGGTAAAAACATGGTTTAAGGGTTAGAATGGTTCAAAAAGAATCCATTTCTAAGAACTTTTTAGATAAACAACTTATACTCTGTGTAGTGTTAGTTGGCTTTTCATAAAACATAAAACATTCATAACATTCTGCATAGTTTACTGGTCTGCACACAATGGTGGTTTGAAACAGGCTCCAGAAAATAAAATCGTCAACTCATTTTGACTGCAGTCTGTGCTAATCAGCATGTCAACGTTTTGTTGTGGCCTTTGTTATTGTGTTAATTTGACCCAGGTGAGAATGCTGCAGGCTTGTTATAATCTCACGTCAATCTTAATGTCAGTTAATTCAAAGCCTTCAACCGCAGGCCTGGGACTGAAATCCAATCCACTACAGTGCAAAAATAGTTGGGCCTGGAGGCTGTTTTTTTTTTTTTAAAAGTTCTTGTTTGTTCAATATGACATTTCTTCCCACAGGAGCGATGGGAGAAGGCCGATTTAGTAAAGAATGTCTTCTTGGAAGGGTTTGTGGCATTCGGAGGAGGCCAAAACCAGTGCCCAGGAAGGTTAGAGAAACAGATGCTTTGGTTTTGCCTGTAGAAAAACAATCTGCCAGGCTGTGTATTCCAGTGTCTCCATCATACATTTTTCCGGTGTACCCTGAACGGCTCGGGTTCCTAACGCCGAATTTAATTTTCGCGGCCGTTAAGTGTGACGATGGAAAGATTTTCAATTTCGCTGTTTTGTGTCTCATGTGGGGCAACTCCAGGCCAACTTGCTTATTTTCCAGTTCCACACTTCAGTCATTTCTGGAGCCATTACTGCACGTCGGGGCTACAGGTTTTATTTAGAGGCTAGTGTACTGTTCATAATGGTATGAATTGAAAACTTGTTAAGTACTTAATGTTTTAGAGCAGGTTTATTTTTGAGGCAGAAAAGTCATATATTTCGATATCCTTACCTGCACTTCAGTAATATGTGTACCACGCAAAGAGAAAGGCCAGTTCACTTGGTGCTTAGACATCAGCTATGCAGCACAATGAACTCAGCTGAAAGCAATAGGGCCAAAGCCTCCAAAGACATTGTTTTTTAATGCTGCCCTGAATCACCAGTGATTGTCTTTAATCCACCATACATAGGTGATTCAGGGCAGCATATAAAACAAACTGCATTGGGGATCTCCGGGACTGGAGGTTACTAAGTAGGGTGATGAAAGCTCATCTCGTTTTCACTGAACCGGGCTGTATTTGTTGTGCAGGAAGCATTAAGAAAACAGCTCGACAACAGTTGCTTTTTGCTGAGTGGAAAGTACCTGCAGGCTGGAATTTAATGTCACAAGCAGAATTTTCGGCTGAGGACGAGCAGAAGATTGCAGGCGTGACGCAGGCATATTTTCTGTGCAGGTTTAGCCTTAAAGCCTTCCTTCATTGAGAGAAAAGCTTATCCCCAAGCCACTCCTTGTCCGTTAGTCCCCACTATTATACCTGCGACTCTGCCCCCCCCCACGAGCGTCTCCTCTCCACTGGAGCATGTTCCCAGCTATATTCAGAGCCTGGCCTGTACACATCGCTCTGCATCCTTGCCTCTTGACGGTTGACCCCGGGCCCTGCTGATGACATCACTGTGGACCCTCGGGAGCACACGGCTAGCGGCGGCGTGACGTTAATAGAAAAAAGATCAAGACGAGGAGAACATTCCCAGCTGCGTCGCTGTAGACGCAGACTTCAGATCTCTTTCCTCACAGCCTCTGCCTGCCGCTCATGAACAGAGGCACCATGGGAATTACAACATCCTTCCAATTCTACCCTTCCCATAATAACAATTTTAATATATGTATATAAATACATAAAATACTACTAATAAAAATAATAATTGATAACAATAACAGTGACAGGTCTAAAACCAAGTTGTCCTTTTCTAAAAGGACAATTTGCACAGGTTACCTTACGAAGAACGGGGCTTGATCACTGCCCCTGGGAATCTCATTACTATGCGGAGTGTGTTGCTTCCGTTCCGTGTCAGGCAAAACCCACCCCCCACTGCAACGCTCCCTCGCGCTGGAGCCTGTTTGCTGGGGGAATGCCAAAATAACTGCACCCGCCCCACTCCGTCTTCCCGGGCTTCAGGTTCTGCATGTAGCTGTGCTTAATTGGAGTCTGATCATTTCTGGAGATAGTCCGTCCGTGTCACAGACGCAATGGCCCCTGCACGACTTACTGCGTGTTGTAGCCTTCAAGGTTATTATGATAAATAAAGGCATCCGGCTATCTCTCCCCTCGCTGTGGTTGGAGCGCCCTGCTGCGGTCGGCAACCATGGAAGCGTGCCGTGTTAGCGAAATGTCACGGGTCTATCAGGCAGATGGACCACCCTTGAACTTAATCATGGTAACGCACCTTGTGACGTTTGCTTGATTTAAGTGTGGCACTTAGCACATCAGCTTAGCACCAGTGTTAGTAGATCTGTGTCAGGTGCAGTTCTGATCATGTCCGATGATCAAATCACAGCTGTCTGTATGCGCCTCCGGCCACAGAAATTGATCGATTTGTCGAAAGTGCTCCGACTGGACCTTGTCTTTTTTGCAGGTGGTATGCCTTGATGGAGATCCACATGTTTGTCTCCCTGATTCTCTTTAAGTACGAGTTCACTCTCCTGGATCCATTGCCCAATCCGGTAAGCAACTAAGTGTAAATTTGCCTAATCAGAACCCTGTAGAAAAGCACTTTTTAAATCGTAGCTGCTTTTAGCTAAATGCTGCCTAGAATGAGATCTCAAAAAGTACCCCCAGCTGTATAAATTGATTTAATGTAATACTGTATGCAATGGAAATTGCTATGGATAAGAGCGTCTGATAAAACAAAAAATCTCAAAATCATTAATCCAGATTATGTTGGAGAGTGTTTACCTTGCATTTTGTGAAATATATTATTTTAACTCTTTCTTACGTTGGTCACCTGGTCAATTTGAATCCCTCAACATTAATGATAATTTCTCAACAATTGCTGATGTCTTCCTAGAGGTGATGGAGTTTCCTTATGGTCATTCACACCTGCTTAAAGTCTGTGAATATAAAGCAGGGGAAACCACGAGTGTTGTGTTTTATTGGTTTTAGACAGTGTCCTCTGTCTCTCCAGAGCTCCCTGCACCTGGTGGGAACCCAGCAGCCCGACCAGCCTTGTTCAGTGCAGTACACGCACAGGTAGTCTGCCACGCCAACAGGGGGCGCAGTCTGCGGCAGTGCACCTGCAGGTAGTCTGCCAGACAAAATGGCTGTGTAGTGCTGCTTAGACAAGCTCTTTTCCACGTCAGGAGGACTTATGTTCTGTGCTGTGCGTGGTGGTCTGCCATGCCAAAAGGGTTCGTCTCTGTGGCTTATTAATAGCATGCTCTGTGTCATCTACAACACCCGGCCCATATGAATAACATCAGTTTCATTCCTGCTTTAAGTAGCCGGCCTTGACAGAAAAGCTGATAATTTTTATAAACTCTGTTTTTTCAGTGTAATAAATAAAATATAACACCTTATAGAAATGTTGCGTATGTTTATTCTCATGTGTTACTATGAGTTAATTGCATGGTAATAACTATGCCCTTGGTCAGTGGAACAGGCAAATTAGTTCCACATTTGCATGTGTACTCATTGTAAAAACATCAAATCGAGCCCCCGATCATCATATCAAGTCGTACTCCTGCATATCAAGCGCCAGATTCATTCACATAGCAGGGTTTCTTAAGGTAATGGTATTGATTTTCATTTTGCATCTGTAATCACCATAATTAAAGTTTTCTTTCAGTGTACATTGCATCAAATGCAAATATGAATAGATATTTTTCCTTTCTTCATTGACGAATTCAACGTGGTCTATGATAATGACGGTGTGTTTCCACTGTGACCCACTGCAGCAGTTGAACGTCTGGTGACATCATCGTGTCCTCTTTTTCTCGAACTGCGGGTATCGTATTTTCTCCGCGTTCGTTTCATCGCCCTTTCACAGGTCGCAGGCCACCCAGCCAGTTAGCCTGTGACTGGTCGTGTTACAGAACAACAACATAAAAGGAAGCAGAAGGCTTTCAGAAGATGAGAGGAAGATGAGAGGGTGAAGAGGGAAAAAACCTCTTGGGATTGGGTTTGGTTAAATTTATTCCTCTTCAGTTTCAATCTTTTTTCTTTCTGTGTATGGTTCAGTTGAAGGACATTCGGATAAATAGTTTTATTTTTTTTTGGGGGGCGGGCATCTAAATTGTCAGAGTTTAGAAGAAATCAATGAAGTTATACCAGGCTGTTGCCTTACGTTATGGTCGGAGAAAAAAACAATCAATTCTTAACTGGCCAGTTCCCATGTAACATTCAGGCATTCAACCTCCTCCCCAATCAGAAGTGTTGTTTTCTGTTGTCTTGTTTTCTCTGGTGGCAAGCAATACCACTGCAGAAATACTGTTGCAAGATCTGTTTGTATGGTTCTCTTGCACATTTACCATCAACAGTGGGCTAACATGGATGTGGAGGAGGACCTGGGATGGTGTATAGCCCAGATAGTTACTCCAAACACTTGATGAAGTTGTTTGGAATCATTGCTATCTGGCAATCTGATGGACGCGTCTAGGTCTGGCGAATGCCAGGAGAATGTTTCCTGCCTGACTGCATTGTGCCAACTGTAAAGTTTGGTGGAGGTGGGATAATGCTATGGGGTTGTTTTTCTGGGGTTGGCCTAGGCCCCTTAGTTCCACTGAAGTGAAGTGTTAATGCCTCAGCTTACCAAGTCATTTTAGAAAATTCTATGCTTCCAACTTTGTGGAAACAGTTTGGGGAAGGCCCTTTTCAGTTCCAGCATGACTATGCCCCAGTGCACAAAGCAAGGTCCATAAAGGCATGGTTGGATGAGTTTGTTGTGGAAGAATTTGACTTGCCCGCACAGAGCCCTGACCTCAACCCTATAGAACACCTTTGGGATGAACTAGAACGGAGATTGCGAGCCAGGCCCTCTCGTCCAACATCAGTGTCTGACCTCACAAATGCTCTTCTGGAAGAATGGGAAAAAATTCCAACAGACACACTCCAAAATCTTGTAGAAAGCCTTCCCAGAAGAGTGGAAGCTGTTATAGCTACCAACTCGATATTAATGCCTATGGATTAAGAATGGGATGTCATTAAAGCTCCTGTAGGTGTAATGTGTAGGTGTCCCACTACTTTTGTCCATATAGTGTATATTTGTAAAAACACAGCGCTACTTCTCTGTCATAAAAAATATGAACCAACTTCCATATTTAATACCTTTGTACCAAGTTATTTTCCCCATCTGCGCACGCAATTTACCTACTGAACGTACGGCAACATCCAACTGCAGGCGACAGCTCTGACGTACATTTGTTGATTTTCAGCTTTTTTTAGACACTGTTCCAGCTATATTATTGGTCAAAGAATGCCCCCTGTGGACGGAGCTGAATTTCATTACTGGGTAACGCAAACATGATTTGAATGCCGGAGGCCGGTCATTGGTGAATCAAACTGCCTGCATTAACGTCAGGAGATTAGTGGTTCTCAGCTGGAATGCAAGGTTGATTCACAAAGGAAAGTGAGGAGGCAACGGCGCTACTGAAGATAGACATCGGACAGCTACATCCAGTACAGGTAAAAAAAAAAAAAAACAAACAAATACCAGAAACTCGGACGCTATTAGGAGTATTACTAGTATCGCGAACACATTTGCACCCCTTGTATGCTCTGCTATTAAAAAAATACAATGTATATGTATTTTTACTTATGACATTGCGTTGGTGAAAAGTATCGTTCCGTTAACCAAACTTGCCGAAACCTTGAAAGTAAAATCTGGTTCGTTTTGTATTTTAAGATTATGCTTTTAAGATGAAGAAAACGACAATCTTATCGAGATATTATGCTTGGAATGTCATATTTTTCCACTCATGTCGGATGTTATTCTGATTTTTTTTAGTTCGATTCTGTTGCGAGGTACATTAAGTTTAAACAAATAAACAATACACGCATTAGAATACATATATTTACTTTTTGGCATTACTCTATCTATCCATAATTTGTTAGTGCAATATTTTTTTCACTTATCAATTTTTGAAATAACTGAAGAAAATACTTTAACAGGTTGCCACGATACTTTTGCCATGGCGAAGACTGTATGTAATGTAATACAGGGGATTTTTTTTAACCGACAATGACGTTTAAATCATTACCCCTGGGCTTCGTCCTGGTTATGGGATTTAGGGTGGAGAAAAGTGGGACTGTTGGATCAGAGACTGTCCCTAGACGGTGGGAAGCGAGCATCCTCGATGTGTATCCATGACTTAGATATAGATCACTGACATCTTCAGTTGCATTATGCGTTAAATACAATAGACGAAATACCGTGCACGGGTAAGATGCAAAAACTAAACCGACGTGGATATCGTTGCCATCTTCTTATGTTGCTGTAGAGTCGTGTTTACTGAGGAGTCATGCTAATCATTAGGTACCTTAAAACGAGACAGTCATTTTGCTGTCCTATGTCATTATCTTTAGAGTAGTATGAGTCACACTGGTCTGCAGGTTTATTGAGGACAGGGGAGAGATTTTCTTTATATAAAAATAAAAGGTGATGGCCCTTGTTGAAGGAGTCTACCTAGACACATGAGAACAGCCCATTATCTGTTGACAGTTTGTAAACTATCTGTTTCCAACATGAAGCAGGATGAGACAAGGTGAACCGTTTAATGTTCACAGAGGACTTGTGATAACAAGGTGGTCCATTTTTAATGTACAGTAGATGTGTATACTATATATTTAATGACAACTGTAAGGGCTATTGAGATCTGTGTGAACTGACAACTAAGTATTTGAATTAATGCAAAGGCTCACTTTAATTCAGCCATACTTAGGGTTATCCGTCACATCATGAAAAACTATATACAAACACAGAAGATATATATATTTGCAGGCTCTTATACAGAGCAAATTACAAAGCTTCCCATTTTTTTTTATTGCTTTCACACATTTATACTGCTGGATTTTCACTGAGGTTTTAGGGCTTACCAGCAGTGCTGGGATTGGAACCACTATCCTTTTGGTTTACAAATCTAAGGTTCGAATCGTTACACCTCAAGGCTACCAGGGCTGTGCTATGACTCATGTTTGTCTTAGGCACTTCCTTGTCAGGACCTGGGAGATGTGCTGATATTGAAATGAAACAGGATCGGTCCGGAACACTGCAATTTAATCAAGGGCCCCGGTGATCTGTGCATTTCATTAGTCCTTTGCCCTATTTTTAGCACAGTTTTGCTCCGAGCGGGAATGATCCAGACAGACTGACCCTCTATGTATAGCCATGTGTGTGCAGCTGTCGATGGTGGTGGGCAGGGAAGGGGGGGCCATTGTTCCTAAAATAGCCACCGGCGTTTTAGCAGGATGTCTGTATGACGCTGGTGACAGTGATGTCGTGCTGGCAGTCATGGGCTGTCAGGACAGATTACACAGGAGCGAGCACAACGGACGCTGGGGGGAATGCAGGCTCACCAGAGGTGGTTAGTTAGAGGGGGGTGGTGGGGTGGGGCACCAGGAGCACCTCTTTATTTTAAGCCTCTTCACCTGGTTACTTGGTTTGCGCATTAGCGACCTGATGAAAGGGTAAATCTTGTGTTGATGGGGGGTTTTGATGGGGTAAGTGTCTCAGCCAACCTCCTGCCACGTGGGTTTTATTTGACTGGGTTTTTTTAGGGCGTGTCCCCCGGCTTAACTCTGCATGTAGCGCGTGTGGTTGAGCCGAAAATGTACGAAAAAAACGTAACTATTTGGTTTTCATTTTGGAAAAGTGAACATACAGATGTCACATGACAAGTCAGCTCAATAGTGTAGCTTCTGTGGTTCTTTCTGCAGAAATAATTATTGCCCAAACCATTTGCAATGAAAGTTGAGGGAAATCATTTAAAATGTCTTAGTTGTGTTTTTTTGTGTCTTATTTTTCAGCCATGAAAGGAGACCAACTGTTCCCCAAGATGAGAAATGTGACATTTTACCAGCGGTTTTTCCTGCTGGGAGGAGAGGAGCTGCTTGTCCTGCAGAACTCTATTGAAGACCCCACCTTAGGGGACGGCTTTCACCAGATCACTGACTTCAACGATCTGCCCACCTCCCTCTTTGCCTGCAATGTGGACCAGTCTGTGTTTGAGGAGCAGGAGGGGAAGGTAAGGCCATTCCATTTCTAAATTTGTACCAAAACCTGGAAAAGAAAACTGGTTATCTGGTATTTGTTACACATAAAACAGATTCAAATTTGGAAAAATAGAGGCATTTTAATGACAGCATGGATGTGACTCGTCACTTAAGTTGTGGTTCACTGAAAGCTCTATGGTAGCACTCTATCAGTGCCAGAACAGTACTGTGCAGTGCCCATATCCTGCCAAGGGATTTCAAGAGTTAAAATGGTTGGATAATGTAGGTAATGCGGAACAGTTTTCACTCAATGAAGCCAGATGGATTGGATCTTAAAATTTGTTTAATTAGTTGTAGCAGGACCCCCCGCCTGGTTTTCCTGCCCAACTCCCTCGCAGAGTCACTGCTCAGAGTCAGTGAAACCCTTCACAGCTCACTAAGACTCTCTCACATCACTCATCAGCTCGCCCAGACTCTCGATGATGCACCATATTCCTCACTAAGACTCTCTCACATCACTCATCAGCTCGCCCAGACTCTCGATGACGCACCATATTCCTCACTAAGACTCTCTCACATCACTCATCAGCTCGCCCAGACTCTCGATGACGCACCATATTCCTCACTAAGACTCTCTCACATCACTCATCAGCTCGCCCAGACTCTCGATGACGCACCATATTCCTCACTAAGACTCTCTCACATCACTCATCAGCT
>JAOYSI010067349.1:0-22792 GCA_025775065.1 Hiodon alosoides
GAGAGAGAGAGAGAGAGAGAGAGAGAGAGAGAGAGAGAGAGAGAGAGAGAGAGAGAGAGAGAGAGAGAGAGAATTGATGTTCCTCTTGATTGGAATTTTTGCTATGTGAGGTAGTGTGCACGATGTCAGTAAGTTTCTTTCTCAGAAATACTGAGCTCTTTCCCGTGCCACAGCAAAAGGGAAGGCAGGAGCGTATTCCCCTCTCAGTTACTCATTACTGGATGCTCTCAGCCAGGTAGCATCCAGAGGGCAGCAGGTGAAATAAAGGCCAAGGTCCATCTTCGAGGGTGGTGCCAAAACGAGCAACCCTGTGGCCTTCTAATGGCAGCGCCACCACTTCTGCACTCACCATAAAACTTCAGGCAACAATTAGCTTGCTTCTCGTTGTGACAAGACGTGAGTCGTCGGACGCACAGGTTATCCTACGTTACCATAGAGGCCGGCAGCTCCAGCCCCATGAGGCACTTGGCTGGCTGAGGGACGGTAGTAACTTGCTCTGATCGAGTGTCGGGATCAGCGTGGATATTGGATTTTAAATGGGTTCCAGTTTTGTGAAGACCTGCTCCAGGCCTCCAATGTTCCTGTTGAGCAGTGGTGTGGTGCCAGGGCTCATGCACATGGCTGATTGGGGGGGTGGGGGGGTGGGGGTTCATGGCAGCAGCATCCTTGGTAACACTCCTGGCCAAAGGGTCTGTTCTGGTTGAATCTGATTTTCTTCTGATTTGTCTAACGGTAAGATTGTTTAATGCCCTCTGACTATGTCATTTACTAAATGAAACATACTTTGGGAATCATTAGTATATTGGTGTGCCATATCTCTTACTGTGTCTTACTATTTTTTGACTACATTTTTAAAGTATGTCAATTACAATGGCATTGTTCAAACAATTAGTAATATCCATAAATATTTTCACACATATTCTTATGTCACGAATAGAGGAGAACAGACGTGGGAGGATTTTTCAATCATTTTTATATATTTTTTCCAATTACAGACCGTGCTGGAAATACAGAGCATTGCTGGATGTCCCTCCCGGCTTTCCGTAATTGAGACACTTAGATATGGAAGCCCTGAGTGCCGTATGCTGGATCTATTTTTTCCTCTTTGTGGGTTTCGGTTTGGTTCAGGTTTAGTTGCGTTTGTGCTTAGGTTTGGTTTGTAATATGTTGAGTTCAGTGGCAACTCAAAAAATTGGGGGCGTCATGTTATTTTACAGTAGTTGGCTACTTATCTCTACTTTCTTATGTTAAAATGCAGAAATAATCCAACTAGCAGCCTAATGCAAATTTGCTATACAATTAAGGTGATGTAATGCACCCAAAGTTTATCAGAATGGGCTGCCCTCTGCTTTTCAACACTCATAATGTATTTTTTTTACTTTAAATTAAATTAAAAGCAAATGCAAGTTCTGTTCCTATCCACTGTTAACCAGCCAAATATCTGAAATTCTAAAGTGATTAAAGAAGGAAATACTTTAAGGATATTCATAAGTTAATTATGTTCTATAAGGAAGTCTGTTATATTGAAAACTTGCCGTCTGTGGCAGCTCAGATTTCTGGGTGTGTTTTGAAATTGTTAATTTCGCATGCTTATTGTTTATGCATATGCGCACTTTCGTTAGGAAACTCATTCTGATAGGGAAGCTCTGTTTGTCAGAACACCGGCTCTGGATGGGAATGAACCTCTTGTGTGCGTAATGTGTCTCTAGAAGCCTGTCAGTCCGATTAGCACCCAGTACGTTACAGGGGGAACACCCTCTGATTTAAAAACAAAAACCATGAAAATCTGGAATTATTAAAAACAAAAGGTATTATGCGCTCTTCTGCCTGTGGGAGGGTTCCACTGACTTTACATGTTGGGAGATTATCATGTTGGTTCTTCCCCATCCGACTCTCCGTGTCCATGCCTCTCTGCAACCCCCTCACTCAGGCTGCCGTTATTTGCCTCGTTAGCATCCATTCTAGCCATTAGCCTAACGGTCCTTCAGGGCTGCCGCAGCAAGTTAACACGAGCTAGCTACTTCCTGATAAAAAAAAAAAGGGGGAAAGTAAATCTGAACAATCTAAAAGTTTGAAATTAGTATTAAAAAAATAATTTTCATTAATTTGATATAAGAGATTCCGCCTAAGGTGGACGGCAGGAGCCCATCCTCCTCTGCCCCCCACCACCACTTGCCACAGCCTGCCCTTTCCCCTCTGTCTGCAGGTGTCTCTTGCTGAAGCATTTCAATCAGAATTTCAATAATGGATTTTTTCAAAGAAGAGAGAAATTATTTTATAAATGATTCTGAGATTTGGTAATGGTTTATTTCAACCAATTACTCTTTTTAATATTTTGATCTCCCCTCTTGCCTCTCAAAAATAGAGGAGGGGCAACCTCCTCTGCCTCTATGGACCAGCCTCCTCTGGTTGAGTTAAGTTAAGATTTATTTTTCATAGCAGACAGTTCTTGTTTTTGTCTTATTTTTTTTTTTTTTTCATTTTTCTGGAGACTTAGACGAGATACAGAGGCTGATAGACATTGTCCACTCAGTCTTCGTGGTGGTGGATGTAACCTAACCTTCGTAGTGGCGAAAGAGGAATTCGTCCCAAGTCGTCCCTAGGAACACGCGCCCATGTCTGGGAACCTTTTTGGTCTGCGTCGTGTAGCTACAAAAGCCATGATCAAGGCTTCTCTTGTGGCAGGCTTAGAGCTCAGTTTCAGAAAGTAAAGGATAGAAGTGGCTGCAGCAGGAGTGAAGAGCCGGCCGGCGAGAAGAGAGTGAGAAAATGTCTGGTCTCTGCTTTTAAGGAAAGAATGCCCTATACAACGTGCTAATGGCTCTCCGTGAGTGGGCGCTGGAGTTGAAAGTACCGCCTAGGGAGATAGTTGATGATGTCATCCCCTGGTGCCAGAGAGAGGGAAGTGTAGTTTTTTTGGACTGTGGATGATCCCTACAATCCTAATAACAAAACAAGATGGACAATAAAAAGCTGTCTTTTTTTTATCTCAGAAATTCCAATTACAAAGATGACAACCTGTTTTACAAAATAAAATCTTCTTGTCAACATCCAAGATAAGAAGTAAATAACAGAGACCACTGGAAATTGATGTACAGTAAGTGCAATTCCGTCATCTGTCAGTCAGTCTTACTGCAGGAGAAACTTTGGCTGCTCTGCTGTCCCATCAGCGACTCTGTATAATTCAAGCCATGTCAAAGCTCTTGATTGGTTCTGTCAGCTCCCTGTGGGAATCCACAAGTCTGCTGATTAGTTTAGCTCTCCTCATTACAAGACCCCTTCAAAAAATACCACCACATATCTGACCTCAGTTGAATTGAGACTGACAGAGAAAGAGAAAGCCGATGTTGGCTCATGATTTACCACTAACATTAAAAAAACAAGAATGTATAACACCTTAAATTCAATTTAGGATAAGTCAGCCTCAGCACTTTAGCAGTCGGAACATAAGATGGATATAGGGGTGGTGCATGGGTGTATTGATCAGAATTTAATCAAACTTTAATCTATTGGCAGCAGTACTTCCCGGTGCACCGTTGTCTTTCAGGCAATCATTTATAAACAGACAAAAACAAGCCAACAAAATAACAAGCCAAAAACCCACTTTGTCATTTTCAAACAAACACATACTTCCCAAAATACTCTCTGCGTGTGTGATCAAGCACATAAAAAGTTTGGCTTGGCTACGCACACCCAAAGCACTCCTACTCCCGGAAGACTCTGCTTTTTCTTTTAAATGACTCAGTTCTGACACTCAGTGATTTCTTTTTTTGGCTTTTGGGATTTCTCGGGGTTAAATAGTTTTTATTGTCTACACAAACAATAAGTGCCTTCGTTTTTTCTCCTTCTCCACAAGGGAAATCCCCCTGGGGCTTCTGTAATAGGTCTTCTATTAATGATTTGTTATAGTCTTTGTTATTGTGAGTTTAGTTTGTAGGTGGGGTTTAGTTTGTAGATGGGATTTAGTTTGTAGGTGGGGTTTAGTTTGTAGATGGGATTTAGTTTGTAGATGGGGTTTAGTTTGTGGTTATTATTGCTATTTTTCTTCTTTTCTTTTTGTGTGGCTTTCTACATGCAGCGTTGTGTTATTTCATATATTTGAGTAAAAAACTGCAGCTTAGTGTTTTTTTACACACATACTCAAAGTAAAACAAAACAAATAACAAAACCCTGACGCAAAAGCCTGCCCTGGGTCTTGTCCATCAAATGTTCAAACAACCTTCTTGCCATTTTCTCACTGCTGTGCTTCATTCTGACTATTTAATAGGAGTATATTGTAAATGTTAACGATAAATAGAATGTTGTGTGCACTGTCAAATTTACCAGGCAGCTCCAAGCTCCTTCCAGCTTGGACTTAAATTACTTCAAAAGGAGCTGTCATTTAAAAATAAGATTGCCACGATTATTATATATGTCAAAGTGGTGAACAGACAACACAGTAAATGCATGTTAAAGCCATTGATATTTTAAAAATGTAAAATCTAAATAATTATTTGTTGCTAATTGTATAATGCTGTGTGCCATAATTTTTTCATAACAATCAAATGTGTTCGTATTTGCCACTGCTGGAATTCAACCAAACGATGCTCAATACTCATAAGTCTGGGGGGGAGAATAAACACAAATGGCTTCTAAACTATTTTAATCAACCGGCACCTGGTAAAGGAAAAGGTTATATATTAGGTCATTTACTAGAAAGTGTATTCATTTTATTGGTTGGGAATGCATGCAAATTTTCTCCACCCTCTTGGTTTAACATACCAGATCATTACCAACCTACACATCATCTGCTCCAATGTGGTCATGGATACCCTCTAATGGCTTCATTTAGATGTTTACTCATAACTCTGCTTGCAGCTAGAGGAAAGAATCAGATAATGAAACCTCTTCTCTACTTAAGACATATTCACCACAATTCTGCTGCAAAAGTTTATGAGGTAGCGGTAATTTTCTTATGTTGCAGAAAACTAAAATACAAAACTACGTCCAAGTGAAGTTTCCCCGTTAAGCAAAGTGAAGTGATGTCAGAGAGCAGACAACTCAGAAAGGCACTCGGTGACACGCAGCTGTCTCTCGGTGCAGCTGGGGGGAGGGCGCGGCTCATCCCGTTTAACCAATGTCCGTTGCACATACCCATGCGGAATATGGATTGACAAGTCCGGTTCCCGGGAAGGGGAGCACTGATTATCTTAATTGTTCTACGGTGAAGGAAGCTGGAGGAAGCAGAGTGGAGCTAGGGGCCGCAGGAAATTCAGTGAGAGACAAAAAGATGAGTGAGTGAAATAAGTGCAATGTAGTTTTTATTTATGTTTTCCCATCAAGGGTGGTATTTTTTTCTATATCCTATTTTATTATTTTAGTTTGTTGTTTTTGAGCGGAATCCATGCGGGAAAAGTCGAAGGAACTGTATTTAATTTGGTGATTTTCTTTTCTTTTTATGGTTGTTAATAAACGAGCGGGGTCACGAAAGCCACGCAGGCGTTTCCCAGTAATTCAGTGCTATGAAACCCCTCCCGAACCAAGCATGCACGGCATGCTACATACTCCAAATCAAATTAGTCAATGAAAACTTCGAACAAATGCTTGACCTACAAATTATAATCACTTTACATTATACTTTGTGTTCATTTCCACATAGAGGGTATCCGTCTCTTCAAATGCAAATGCAAACATAATTGACATTATTTCGTTATGATTTTGAACTTTAATAAACATTCTTTACTAAACAAAATAAATGTGACATAGCTCTTCCCTATGTTCACCCCAAGAGAAACATCCAATTTAAAAACATAAAACATAGTAAATCAATCTAATAAAATAAATAAACAAATTAAATAAAATGTCAATGACTCTATACCTCAATGGAAGCCAATACAAGCCGGCATGAACTTGCTGGTGTAATATATTCTGGTTTTGTTGTAACAGAATTTGAGCAGTTGCATTCTGAGGCAATGCAGCATTACCTGCTGTAAGCGATTCATTAATTCACAGGGCAGACCAGCCAGTACGCCATTATAAGAGTTAAGTATAAGTATAAGAGTTCAACATCAATTTGTTAAAGAAACAAGTGGACTTCAGCTATGTTCCACAAATGTAATGTCCTTCTTGTTTGTTTGTTTTTTTTTTGGGGGGGGGGTTATTTTTATTTTTTTACCAAGGGTTACCAAGGGTCATAAGTATGTTTAGTCATCAAAGTTGTTTTAGAGCTAATCCATAGAAAATTTTTTATTTATTTGCATTTACCTGCAAGAACATTTTTAAACATCCAATCTGCTATTTTCTCAAAATAAGTTTACAGTTTATATTTTCATAAATTTTAAAGTAGATTTCTAGGGGGAATTAAATTGAACTTATCTGATCACATTGCCCAACGTGAACATATACAGAATGTATACTAAAAGCAAAGGACCAAGAACAGAGGCCTGCAGAACCCCTGGAACCACCAGTGAATTGGCTGATTGAGATCCTCCAAAAGATAATTGAAGTCTGGAGATTAGATATGAACACAACCAAATGTGTACTATGCCGGTAATGCCAATATGCTGCTCAAGGCAATGTTGGAAAATTGACCGGTCAGCGGTATCAAATGCAGCAGACATATCCGACCATCGCTGACAACAGCCCCGTGTCTGAATCTAGTAAGATATCATTAACAATTTTTTAGTGCATATTTACGGTTATGTTATTTTCCAAAGTTAGAATTTTTTTGAAAAGATAATTAGCAGAGAAATATTCAAACAATTGAGGATCAACAACCTTTCCCAAAACATTGACAAGTTAAGTTAGAAATCGGCAGTAATTACAAAGGACATCCGGATCCAATGTAGATATTTAAAGTACAGGCTTTACAATTGCCCATTTTAAGCTACTTGGAACTGCTCCAGTTTTTAGGGAGTGAGTGAAAATATTACATACAGGCAAGTGTGCCCACACAATGACAGACAATATTGACTGGCCAAGCATCCACAAAGAATGAGGAAGAAAAATACTTATTGAGTAGACATCATATTATTATATATTACATATATTATATATTATATATATCTTATTATATCTAAGACATCAGTAACCGTGGTTGTGGCAAAATATGAGAGTGTATTCAAAGGCAATGTGGATTCACATCAATCAACTCTTTACTAGATGGGGTAAGATAATTCCATTATTGTGACAAAATTGTCTTAAGGAATCAGAAGATATGTCACAATCCAATACTGAAGCACCTGCATTATATTTAGGAGTTATGAGCTGATTTTAAATGTTTGAAATAATACTCTAGAGTTTCCTTACTCCTCAGTTATAACTGAAGAATAGTAATTAGACCAGGCATAATTTAGAGCTAATCTTTAATCTTCCACTGGCACTCCAGTTTTCCACCAGTTGTTTTCAGAGCCCAAAGCAACTCGTAGAACGACTTGTTGTGATAGTTTAATCATTTCCTAATGATGAGAGGCAAAAGGCATAACACTCATGAAATATCGTTAGCTCTAAAAGACTCATTTTGCCAAAAGTAATTTCCTTAATTTGTTTTGGTTTGTCAAAAGAAGATTTTTTTTTCAGTAGTTTGGAAATCAGATATAGCGAGGCCTTTTATAACAATCTCAGATAGTTCACAGCCGTCACAGATAAGAAGGTCCTGTGTAAGGGTTCAAGATGATTACATTATAAAAAGCTTGACCTGATTGTTATTATTGACAAACCTTGTGCTAAATGCATTAATTGTTAATATTGTTGCTAGAAAGCATTGAAACAGAATTGTAGAGTCATATACTTTTCTAATCATGTACTAGGTTTTTTAAAAATTAAAAGGTGCCATGCTAAAGATTAAATATTTGAAAAAATGAATGTTGCTGCATGGACTCCTCATAACTCCTCCTTCTTCTAGTTTTCTTTATGAACTTCATGTATCGTGGCACAATTACAAGTGTGCACGCTCGATAACATGGGTGACACGCTGTCACCAAACAGAATAAAGTTTATTTATTGCTGCACTTGTATCATTTGTAGGTAGTGGTCGGGCTTGGAAACTGAAGTGTGCCAGAAGAAAACATTTGTAAATGCATTGATTTCATTAGCGCACATATTATATACTTCCACTCCCGAAAGCACTTGTACTGATTACGTTATTGCTGATGTAATTTCAACTTCAAATATGTTTTGCACTTGATTTAATCTCTTCAGTAAGTGCTATTCTATTGCAAATGTTTGTCTATGGATATAGCATTGCTATGTGTTCAGTTTTAAATAAAAGGGTTTTGGCTGGAATAGCCGAATCCACTCATTTGAAGGGATGTTCACATACCTTTGGCCATGTAGTGTAGCATGTTTAACTAGCAAACTGAAAAGGAAACCAAACCGTGCTTGTATGCTGATTTGGAGAGACTGAGTAATTTTTTTTCTTGCTGCCAATAGATTTATGAATCAGTTCATCATCAACTTTCTGATTTATCACTAAAGTAAGTAAAATTTAAATGACATTAAAATAGTGTGGTCACATTCATTTTCCTGCAAAATCTGATTAAAGTAAAATTCCCATTCTAAGACCTTCAGTCTTTCAATAGGAATACATGCCGCCTCAGCAGCTCCTTTGAAACACATTGGAAGGGATTTTCTCACCGGGTTAGTTTAATACAAGTTTTGCGTATGGCCTGTCTTTGTACAGGCTTAGTGAATGGAAATTCTCTGTATGGAAATGCAAGTTTGAACAAAGTGTTTTACTCTCTCGACGAAGACTAACATGCCCTAACAAAGACTATAACCTCTGTTAATGGTTCTAATAACCCCAGATTTTCTGTTCTCCCCCACAGTATTCCCCACAGATCATACATGCCGTACTGACCAGCTGAGGGCTACATACTGCCGGTATGTGTCACACAACAAGGCTACACACATCAGTCAATACCAAAGAACAAAGATTACAGTGTGCAGGTTTCAGGACTCCTACACACAGCTATTACTTTTAAAAGGGTAATATATCCGAACAGTAAGCACACAAAAGAAAACAAGTTGTCTTTCACAACCGGCCCTGGTTATGGCCTGTAGGCCAATGTTCTTATTTTCTTTAAAGTTTTTCTTTAAAATTTTGAAATATTTTGATATTTTAAATATTTTAACAGTTTATGAGGAAACAAGCTTGGAATTTAAAGCTTTTGAGACTGCATAAAGAGATGGATATCCTGTAGTAAGACAAAAGTAAGACATTCAATATTTTTATTGCTGTAATTATTTGACTTTATTTATAATTTATTTAATGAATATCAAAGCATTTCGGCTTTGCAACACTGCTCATGAAGTTTTGGGTTTTTTGCTCTTTTAAAAAATCTGAATATGCTTCTTTTTAATGTGCACTAAGCTTGTCTACTCAAACAAATGCCAAGGTGTGTGTAGCATAGATCAAAATTTTGCTTTGAAGCTCTTTCCTTTGTAACTTCTAATGTTGACAGGACGGACAAAAAGAGAACAACGACTGACAACGCTTTTTCATTGTGCAGTTTGAATTCCGCCCTTTTATGTTAAAATGGGAATGGATTATGATTACCAAGTTGCTTAAGTAGTTTGCTGCTTCTCTGTTAGAGGTGGATATGCAAGAAGCGTTCGAGTCCTTTCAACTTCTCCTTTTCAGCGGCTTTGAGTTTCAACTTCTTCATTTGCATGAGTTCATTCTCTTTGCTCTCCACTCCATAGTGCAATGGCGCCGTGTGAATGACGGTTTTGAAACCGAACAAGGGTTCAATACTTTATATCAGCTGTTTCACACTGTCCTTGCTGGCCATATTGCTCCGTAATTGTTTAATGTGAATTATGAATGATATACCCTGGTGTGTTAACCAGATACTAATTGAGAGGTAGCAAGAAAACCTGCAGATCGTGCTGCCTGCAAAAATTTTGGAATTGTTTGGAATTGTCATGCACTCTGAAACAGAGATACTTAGTGGTTATCCACCCCTATTGACGGGCAGTTATGAAAGAATAATTCAGTTACTATTTATTTTAGGAAAAACAGGCTGTCCAATTATCACATTATCAAATGGTTAGCGGGTAAGGATTAAAAGCAGGCATAAGCTGAGTGCACAGTGCTGAAAATAACTGAGATGCAGTATGCAAGCTGTCAAAATTTGAATTGATTGATAGTAAAATAGCAAAAAATTAGACCAAGCTCTGAACCCAAAGGAGTAGAATTCCCAGGAAATCTGGCAGGAGACCACCCACTTAACACCCATCCCATCCCAAACCAGCTATGCTGGCCGCAATTGGCAAATGAAACAAATCTCAGAACTGGAAAAAAAAATAAAAAATCTGATATTTGCTCAGTCTGTGCTGAGGCCAGCACCTCTAATGACTTCGACATATTGCTTCCAAATTTAGCATACCTCTTTTCTTAGGTGTGAATTCTTAAAAATAAATTGGATTGAATTTTTGGCATTTTTCCATTTAACATTGAAAGTTTACAATTTTGTAAAAATACGACATGTGGGAATATTTGAAACAGCCTCATTAATTATTATGACTCTACCCGGAATTAATTTAGTTTTTATACATATGGAAGCATGTATCCAGTGCAGAAGTCGAAGACAGTATTCACACTTATATTTAATGATATTCAGCTCTTTCATGCTGAAGACTGTCAAGGTTACAGTGGAAAGCAGAAGTCTGTATTCATTAAATAGGACAAAACAAAATCCCTTAACTTGTCACTATGGAAACGGAGCTAAGCTTTCCTTAGACTATTTTATCCTTGATTCTTATGTTCACAAATGAAAGCATGTTACAGACGAATGGCTTCGAGTCCATCAAATGTCCTGTGGCATTAAACAGTAAAGAATTGATAAAAGAAAGAATAAAAGACCAAATAATAAGGTCCATCTGAAATCCCAAATAAGACTTAGAGCAAATGTATTGCATTGCAAAAGTTGCTTTTCTGTATGATGTTCCGAAGAAAATAAGGTTGTGTTGGAAAAGTTCCAATGTCATTCACTAGTTAAACCATTCATAAGTGATGGTTCTAGATTTTAGTTTAGTTCATTGGTCTAAAAAATTGAAACGAGGTACATTTTGGTTAAGACAACATAACACTCTGAAACTGACTATAATTATAATCAGTTTTATATAATGAAATAATTCTCCCTATTGCAGTATAGGTGTGACATAATGGATACAATGATATGTCACATCAGACAACCCCCTCTTTAGCATTGCCGGAGTAAAACTCTCCCACGAAATGTCACTGGCCAACTGTGGTTTGGGAAAGATCGGAGAGAGTCATGGTCAAGCAAATACGTGTTTGAGTCAAGCAAATACGTCTAACTCCAATGCAAAGCCTTCTGAGCAGTATAAATGGAACCTCAGAATCCTCATGTCTGGCTATTGGCCAGAGTTTGCTATTTATGAAATGTTGAAAAAGCATCCCGCTTGAAACCTTTGATGAATGGAATCTCGACGGCCGAGAGCATGAACCAAGTAACAGCATTCAGATTCACAAGCTGATAATAACGGCTAGGGCTGGACAGCTTAAAAGAAAAAATTAATCAGCTGGCTAAGGTCAGTAAACAGCCACCAGAGTCCTTTTAAAAGGCAGCAGGATCTCGCTATTCCGTTTCTCCTTGGAATTTTTCCTTCTGATAAATGCTGGTAAATTAATCGAGAAGATCTGGATGGGAATGCAACGGAAAGCTTAAAATTATGAAACATGTACTATGAGGCTCAAAGAAATATGGATGTGACTATGATGTAACATTTCGTGGGTACATTACTATTTTCATGGGTGGGTGGGGAGAGCAGATAATGCCTGGTTTCATTGCAGATTAGCTGTTAATGACTCAATAAAATGATTTACTTGCTTGAACGGATGGCAATCCCCTGCCCATGCTCCTGATAAACCGAGTAAAGAGATATCCAAATGTTAGCGGATTACAACCTCCCAGGACAATGCACTTCTTAGCTACTTAAAATCTCTTACAAGCTGACCAAGAATGTCATAAAGATTCATTATCGTTAAGAATAAAAGGGCTTCTTAATTATACTTGTTTGTTGAAGGAGGATGTCATGTCATATCTCAAATCCAGCTTTAACACATTTTTTTGATAAAGCAGTGAAACTAAAAATCTTATTGGTGCATATTGTACTTAATGATGCAATGTTTGATAAAAAGCTAAAAAGGAACCACTGAACCCCTTCCCTGCTGATAACTCCTTGGTCCCATTAGTATTTTGAAGGATGGGCTGAGTTTCATCATGAGCCTAACATAGGTCCTGTTGCTGGTGGAGTTAAAGCAGCTTTGCTCTGATTTAACGAATCTGCTGAGCCATCGATGTTGTAAACATGCCAGCACTCAGCTCATATGCTGATATCCTGGTAAATACACCTTGCTTCTTGCCTCTGTGTTTAATTTGACTTTCTAGACTGACCTTTTACATTTTTAAAAGGACCTTCACATTCTTTCTCAAAAAGACTTCCCAACCAATCCGTTGCTGTCTCCTTGTTCAAATCTCTCCCGTACGTTACCGTAGTTATCTCCTGTTGCTTTACCGTATATCTTTACCCCACCACTGTATACTTATTTTTTCCCCTTTTATGTCTTAAAAGTGTTTGGAGGTGAAAACTGCCAATTTATTCTTTTCAGCCATTTCCATACCACTCTTGTGAGTCACCACGTTCACAGAAAATGTTTGCTGTGCCCAAATCTTTATGATATCCACAAAGAGTGACAAAAGAATGTGCAAACAGGCAGGAATGCATGTCCACAAAAGTGATTTCATAATCAGATACATTATTTTAAAATAGAGAGCCCTGACAAATCTTTGAATTTAGGAGCAGCGAAGTAGAAGACACTTAAGGAAATAATCCAAAACTGGTGTCTAAACATACGCAATAATGCCTGGCAAATATTTTAGTGTATATTAAGTGTATCAGCTTGAATCCCATACAACAGTGTCAGTTTGTCAAAGTAAACACAGTAACTCTCAGCTGAAATTTTTGATTTTGAAAGGCATGAAATGATATGTGTTCTTCTTGATAAAAAATAAAACCTTTGAAGAAGGGTTATGATAAACTTATGAACAACGTGTGAAGATTAATGTGTATATTAAAACTGAATAGTTTTCTTTTTGTAATTTAAGATGTCAGCCTAACACGGTGAAGATTTAAATTGAACGATTAAGAATTAAAACTGCAGCTCTCTAGTACTAGGGATGGTCAACCCCGGTGTATGGCAATACTCCTGTGAATACTTTATAGTGCTGGTGAAATGTTTATGTTTCAGTTAAATTAGTTGAATAAAAAAGTATATGAGACACGCGTCCATCTTATCCTGGATACATGCGAGTAGAGCGAGAACGTCTGTCAGCACCTTCTGGGAATTCGGCTGACTAACAGCCTGGTTTTCCCATTGGGGGAATGTTTCGGGAGTCGAAGCAGAGTAGCAAGCAGCGGAAACCTGGGTCCAGAGTGTTTTTGTTGGTGTTGACCTTATTTTATTTTCTTGTTCCTTGGTGAACCCCCGAGGGCGACCCCAGAGGAAGGTTATTTTTGAAAACCAAAGCCGCTCGTTGGGAGTGCAGAAAATAAAACTGCCTCGAAGCTGTGTATTTGCATGGTTGCATATTTGTTGAATGGTCTTTATTTTCCCTTGGACTCTAGTAAAAAATAGCGAAGTTCAAAATTGACCAGACGCACGCGTCACCCAGTGACATCACCTAAGGTGGTATAAGGTACGAATTAACTTTCCCACTGTAGCATGTCGCTCATCCACAGATTGGACTTGTGGTGAGAAAATATAGAGTGATGAAAACTGATTTAGAATTTGCTGATGCTCGTCTCTTTGACCCGGCACCAGATGAGACAGCTCGTCCGTAGAATTTCTCAGACAGAGGCCTTGACCCCTTCTCATTGCCTGACACACTAAGTGCCTTACGAGTTCACAGGGGAAAACCGATGCCAGAGCCCCAAGAGTAGAGAGAATTGTTTTATTGGTTCCCGTAGCTGGGGACTTGAGTCTTAACTTGATGGGTTTATTGTGCGATTTTGCCAGAAAGTTGTGCTTTTAGTGTAGTGGTTTGAGGGGTACAGTGTATACACACATCTAGGTTACAAAGAAATACATATTTTAAGTTGAGCAAAGGGTATGACGCAAATTGAAAAATTCGTAACAAATGAAAATAAATCTTTTGTTGAGGAACATTTGGTTCTGCTCTCTGGACTTATAACAATAATATGCGGATCATTTCGTGTATATCTGAGAAACTAGTAGCACGATTTGAATTCATTCATAAGGCTGGATTGAAGAGAGGCATAAAAAGAATAAAGAATTCCTGTTTAACATCTTCATTATTTTTAAATATCCCCCTTTCAGCATGTTCTTTCATTTATTATTACTGTTATAATTATTGTAATATAATTTATATTTATTTAAGAACAAAGTTCCTTGTACATATAGTGGAATCGTTGGTGCCTCTGTCAGCCGTGCCCCTCCACGGAATAAAATCTGCAGAGATTTGTTCAAAACTCATTTTAACATGTGCATCGGACTCCTGTTCACCCTGAAATACATAATTCATGTTGTTCTCCGTAGTAGTAGTACAACCATGTTGAAAAAATTCATGACATGCCCGTGATTCATAGCCCCTAGCATGTTACAGTTTAAAGAACATTTGAATAACATATATTGTAATCGATTCCCATCACCTGTAAAATCCTTAATTGTCTCAGTTTTTGTCCCCTGCTGCTACTGTTAGAATTTTCAAAGAAAGAGTACATCTTGAATCTTGAACTTGGCCACGTGCATTGTTCATAACAACAAAGGCTGAGTACAGTCAATGAACACTTGCTATCTGAACTTTCCACTGAAATCCACAAACAAACCGAAAAGGTTTAAAATGTTTTTGATCTGCTTTTGTTTGGTTTTTGTTCTTTATTATGAAAGATTTTTTTTTTTTTAAGACAGTTTATTTTTTTTATTTTTTTTGAGACCGTGGGACATGTTAAAGCACAAAGACCGAGATATTTTCTCTGGGACTTAGTGGTCAGGGTAGAGAAATCCGTTGTTGTGTGCAGCGGTAATGAGCGCTTATCTCTTCAGAGAAATGTTTAGCTGAGCAAACACATGCCCTCAGCCTCATTCAAATGACAACTTGGAGGGATGCTCAGAAATTGAGGTGTCGCGGTTAAAGATTTTATCAGGTAACATACTTTTTTCTGCTGGGCATTAGGGGTGGGAGGGAACTATTCACTTAGATGATTTTACCTGGGATTACCACGGTGAATTTGCAGACCGCTTACATGCACTTGTTTCTTGCTGAGTTTCCTACATGAAATGCAAGAGGAAACCACAAATTTGGGGCCCATGTATTTCAAATATTTAAGCAGCCCATCAGGTAGCGCGTCAAGTTCTCTGTTATAGATGTCCGTAATTTTGATGTTTATCATCAATATGAATGTTTGCAAATGCATACACAGTATTACGAGTATTTCATTTTGGTGATCATCTACAGTAGAAATGATCTTATCTCATCCTAAGTCCTTCCTTGTCTGTATTGGCAGTTCACAGAGCCGCACAACAGTCTTAGCCCCTGAGTATTATCTTGATGGATAGGTCTGTTTATAACAGCCCAAAGTGCCAGTTCACCTTAAAGGTAGCTGATTTCTGTTCAGTTACAGATTACAGACTATTTCTAGACATTTGAGTGTCAGCGGAAATTCAGACTTTTAGATTTCCTGAAAGGTCCAAATGTGAGACAATACATATCATCTGTACATCGGATCTGTGCTTTCGTGCCACTCGGTAACTGTGACCTGAAGGTCATTATTCATGAGTGCTATTTGGTCATTACTGAGATTGAATGAAAATTGAAAGGAAACACTGCTATATTCTGGCCAAAGATGCAATCCATTCGGGCTTCTTTTAGCCAGGTTTTCTTTCGATATTGAACCAGTTGAACCGGCCCTGCAATCTTTCACAGATTCACAATCTTTCACAGATTAGCTGTTTGACCAATGAATTTCCAGCAGGCTCCCTTATTCATCTTGCTCAAGCTCCACCAGCTACTGAGCAGTCCCCTTTTACACCAGACTGAACACCCTTTCAGCACTCCTGAATCATGTTTTATCCTGCCAAGGTTTAACCTTGGTGTCCCTTATCAAGTTAGACGCCCCTACCCCGCCTTTGTTTACTGCTCGTTGAAGGAGAACCACTTTTCGTGATGAACATTGTTCTCTTGGAAGGAGCGAGTGTCGAGGTTATTGATGTATGGCACAGATTAAGAAATGTGCGCCTGAATGGCATAGCCTTTCACAGGGTTATCTCCGCCTTTCTTAGCATGCTGGGATATCCTGCAAATGAAACCCAGGTGAATTGCAACATTGTCAAAAAGAAGGGTTTTTAAATTGTCTGACCAGAATCAAAATAAAGTGTAAGTTATAAAACAAAATCAGAATCCAGAACCTTAAAATCAAAGTGATGTTGGCAACTCTGAGACATCTGTATCATAAACAGATATGTAAAGGGTGTCTATAAAATGTGTATATATTAAACTTATTTGAAAGTGCTACCTATATTAATTTTTTTTCATCAATTATTAATTTAGCATTTACTCTTATCCCTAACAGATCAGTGCAATTAGGTCAATAATTTGTTGATTAAAGTCCTTAAGTACACAGGGTTCCTCCAGGGCCAGATTTCTGAACTACTGTCAGCTACATCGCCAAAAATACAATAGTTTACGACTACAGTTTAAACAGTCAAAATTGATGAGTCCCCCAAGCAACAATATTTAAATATAGCTATTACCAGCTGATATCTGTGGAGGTTTGGCAGGACATGGGCTTGAAACAAAAGGGTTTGTATAACAAATTTTCTAAACGGTGTAGTGATTGGGCTGGACAGGGAAGCATAGAGATGCACGCGTGTTGGTGACGGAGAGACAGGGAAGTGTGGAGATGCACACATGTTGGTGACGGAGAGACTGATAAGCGTGGAGATGCACACGTGTTGGTGACGGAGAGACAGGGTAGCGTGGGGATGCACACGTGTTGGTGACGGAGAGACAGGGAACCGTGGAGATGCACACGTGTTGGTGACGGAGAGACTGATAAGCATGGCGATGCACACGTGTTGGTGACGGAGAGACAGGGAAGCATGGGGATGCACACGTGTTGGTGACGGAGAGACAGGGAACCGTGGAGATGCACACGTGTTGGTGACGGAGAGACAGGGAACCGTGGAGATGCACACGTGTTGGTGACGGAGAGACTGATAAGCGTGGAGATGCACACGTGTTGGTGACGGAGAGAGCAGTAAACAAAACATGCATTGGGACAGACAGGCAGCCCTGGCTTCATTATTTACGATAATAAAACCCTGAAATTCCAGTGCTATTTGCCTAATTAAGATTTTTCTTCTCTTCTCATTAGGTGTTGCAAACATACAACAAAAGGCCAAATTAATCACCAAACCCTAACTCTGTTTGGAATGGCTGGAGTGTCTCTCAAAACGTCTCATTAATCAGCAACTGGCAAGCCTTTCTGCAATGTTTGCTGTGGAGCTTGCTGTTGGCCAAATGGGTTGAGAATTGTTATTTGTTTTTTTGGCAAGATCTGTGATACATGTGCCATTTCAAAGCAAAAAGAAACATAATACAGCAAGCAAGAAACAGACCTCAGTAAAAATAAATTTGTAATGAAACAACGAGCTACAAGAATAACCCAATTAATTTAGAATAATCTCATTAAAATAAGTACAACTGGCACAAAAAAGCTACACTGAAGCACATATATTGGCAAAAAGGCCCAAATAGTTTAGGGTATCTTATCTTAGGGTATAGGGATGAATCAGTTTCAATGCACACCTACCATTACGTTATGCTAAAAGGACAAAAGCAAACCTTTCTGATGGGGCTTTTAAAACTAAAAACTTCATAATTCATTTTATTTATATAACTGAAAAAAACTTGGAAAGCGTGTGGTCTCCCAAGAGTCTTTTAACCTGCCTGAACATACTATTTGTGGCCCAGAATACACAGATTAAATGTGTTTATATGAGCTTCTGTGGACAATTGTCCTTCGAGGTTTATGAGGAGTGTTAATAGTGTGAGAACACCAGAATTAGCAGCGATAGGTAAATCATTGCTTCTTCTCATTGTTTATCCTTCAGCATCTCATCCAATTCAAGTTTTGGTTGTCCTTGGTTACGTCTCTTCTGTGATACAATTCAGTCATGCAAGAAACTAGCCCTCTACGTTGGCAGGTTTAAGGCTATTATGATTGGTAGTTAACCTGAGTGGTAGGGCTATGAATTCCGAGGGCTCTGATGAATGACGGGGTGGACGCATCCATTTTGATTGGCAACCAAAGCAGCGAGATCCGCCATGCTACAGCCTGAACCCCAGAAGTCCAGCTGTGCGCGGAGAAGAAATAAAAACGCTCTCATCTCGTATCTCTGTGCTGCCCCTCAGAGTTCAGAGTTCAGTGGGCCTCGGCCTGCCTCGTCACAGGTATTCAGGGGTCACTGTGCCTTCACTACATACTTTGGCCACTGACATACTTCAAAGATCCACTACCATGAATTACTCTCAGCCAGTTTCACAGCGCAATTACGCTGTCTCCCGAGAAGCAGCGGGTCACATGGTGGGTCAGGCACTGGACCTGTCACCAGAAGATATCGGGCCTAGTTTGGAGTCCTTTAACTTTTTCACAGGAGTAAGCAATTTAGTAAATAGCAAACTGTAGATGATGGATGATAGATGAGAAAGACACATGGAAAGATGATTTGCATTTAACTGCAGGCATTTAAATATAAGTAAACTTGGTTCATAGTTAAATTTCTCCTCAGCTGGAGTTGATGTTCCCTGATTCCTGCCAATCTTTTTTTGGAGAGATTAAAACAACCTATTAAACAGATTCCCATACCGCAAATTGTTAGAACCCAAAACGGCGATGTTATTATAACATGAACATTTAATTATTTTTATCTGGGGCAATATTTTCAAGTCAGATGCCCTACATAGTCAGGTGCCATGTTCTGTAGGACCTCACCGTGGAAGTTACGTGTAATGTCAGTGGCCGGGGCCAGGCTTTAATTTGGATGATGGGATTGTTGAATTGAATTGTGCATCGTTTTCTAATTGAATCGGTGTGTATTTTTTTCAAGCATCACTGAAGTAAGTAAGATCACTGTCACGTGTGGCTTGTTCAGTCCATTTTTATCCCATTTTGATGTAATATGCATTCACCAGTCTATTCACCAAAATCCAGATGAACCCAGCCTCGCGTAAGTTGGTTTGTGCCTGTTTCAATCTTTTTGTTTGTTTGTTTTTTTTATTACATTTTTTTTTTAAGTTATAGGGAGTAGTAAAATACACTTAATAATGTCTGGCTGCCAAACTTAGCGGTGATATTTCTTTAGCTTTTAGTTTAAAAATGCTCAATGGCAGTGCAGCCATTAATACACACTTTTCATAACGTGGTTATATTGTTCTTATTTAAGAAAATCTCTACTACTCCTGTCAAACTGGGCCTCTATCCAGTTGGCATTATACGCCGACCTAAATTTCATGTAAATCAGTTATAACAATATATGTAACAGAATTGCAACGTGTCTATTTAAAAAAAACAAAGTATGAGCTAGTTTATCTGGCTTCCTTTTAATTCAATTCAGGTATTATTAGGTTTGAAAGGCAGCTGCTGTTTAATAAGTAGGTGAAGGATGCTGTCCTTTAAGCCAATGCAAAGTTCTGTGTCAAAGGTAAATTATGTATTTAATGTGCATCTTCAGGCCAGTCCCATGAATCCAACACTAAGTGCATTCTGGGTGCCAGCTATTGCACCTCGCATTGATGGCTCTCGTTGCATTTTTGTAGGTTTTTTTAGGACCGTTCATTTACGGTAAAGGCTGACGTTGACGGAATTGGTGTTGTTTTGAAGGCGGCAGAGCTGGTCAAGTATATTTAGTAGTCACAGAATCGGAGATCAATTAAGCCATAGAAGCCTGATATACTTAATGGTCCATTTATAGGATGTTGTCTTCAGGGCTGTGTCACACTTTGGGTAATATCTCCAATGCTGGGATCCGCTGTCGTGATCATGGTAAAAAGGAAAATCCCCACTCGTCGTGTGTGAAGTATCCATACTTCTAGAACGTATTTAGCATTCAGGCACATTTAGAAGCTTTAATGTTTTACGTAATGTAAACTATTTGAAAAGCATGTCAGCGGGATTTAATGTAGAACGCAATACAATTTTTAGGAGGTCATTTTAACAGTGTTTTGAATTTTTGCATTTCACATGGGCTGCATATCCTTTCAGTTCATGTGATTGCTTTTACATTTACCTATTCAACAGTCTCCATTTAATTGGAAGTCTCCGTTCATAAAATAAAATAAATAAATAAAAACATTTGCAAGTATTTTTTTTATTAAAACAGAAATAAGGATTACAAAAGGATAAGATTACAAAATCCCTACAATGTTGTAATCCTTATGTAGACAGGGAGAGTGGTGTCAGTGGTACCGTCCTTAAAGGCGGTTATTAAATGCAAATACAAAATATCAATACAAATACACTCTTAAGTGAGCAGTAAAAGATTTTTAATTTTTTTTTTGATAACACACATACCAGTTTCAGGTGCATTTTGTCTGAAATAAATTAAAGCATGCATCATGAGATGCTGATTGGGTAGGGGCAAACTGAAAAGCAGCAGGACAACGGAACGCATTCACATGTACAGGAGATTCCTCACCGCCTGTCCTTTTGCAATGCTCTGACGTGACATGCAAGTTAAGTCTGTCTCTGCAGTCAGTACACCTCTCCGGGACAGTGGCTTTTCCCTTCAGACCTTTGATACCTTTCTGTTGTTTGTGACGGAGCTTCAGACAGACCCAATTGATCGAGGTGGTGGGTGGGCGTTAGGAGAAAGTGGTTATGTGCTGAATGCCAGTTTCGTGCTTTCATATTGCTGTAGGCTTGCTTAAATGTGCCGTTGCAAGATATTAGGACCGAGAGTAATTACCTTTTTTTTTTTTTTATTACCGGAGCTTGCCTAGATTTGTATTGCAGTTTTGGTTTTGGTTTGGTTTTGTCCTCCTCTACCATTTATGCAGCAGGGTGTGATGTGGCTTGTTGACGCAGTGACCCGAATTGCAAAAACTTTGCTTCAAGCTTTTGAGTTTTAAGACATCCGAGGTTTTATGAGTACATAGTGCACAGAAGAGGTGTACAAAAGACGTCATCCAGGTTATGCAGGGACAACCTCTGCGAGGAGAAATGCTGATTATTAAAAAGAAACATCCTGGTACATGGGCAACAGCTATACTGCCAAACATTTTAAAATGCATGCATACATTTCTTCCCACCTGGTGAGGAACTGGATTTGTATTGAGGTGCAAGAACATGCAGATGATTGTTAATGAGATAAAATAATTAGTATGAAAAAGGAGTTACCTAGCTCTGCCTTTCATTTTTTCTTGGTTATGAGGTGGCAATTGTTAAATGCTGAAAATGAATTGGTGTCAGTCAAAGTTCTGAGGATCTGGCTGGATTCAGGTTCAATATGATTCTGTTCAGATGCTGCATAAAAGCTTCTTTTGTAGCTTGATACAGGCAGGCTGCAAAAAAGCACTTGCAGATTTCCACATCTTTGGGATATTACCCACACACGGCCTTATAACAGGGTGTCCTGCTGTCAATGATCAATTTTACCTGCAGCCAGGGTGCCGTCTAATTCACTGAGGGTCAGGTGCAGAGGTGGGCAATAAATTATTCTGGGCTTTGCAAAAATATATTGCACAACATGAAATTGTTTAAGAGGGTTATATTTCTCTGCAACCAAAGCGTGCTTCTGTGTTTACTGTAGAGTGTGACTGATTGCTGGTCATCACCACATGTTTTTGGAGAACACATATATATAACATTGTCAAAGGAATGCAAGCATGGGTGATATTGGCACCTAAAATGAGCTGATCTGTGTGTGTTTGTCTGTGACTCAAAGCCACATCCCCTCACGGACCCCGCTTGCATAATTCCCTGACAGTAATTGAGATGGAGCCAAGGCCTGCACCCCAGGGAGTTTGACTCTGTTACCCCCCCCGACACCTGCAGCACGTCCAGGATCCCCACAGGCATCCAGGTGTCATCTGTGACCAGGTGTGTGATCTATGACCATCCTGCCTATGCCACAGACTCCACCAGACACATCCACCCAGCGGGGCATCAGTTAGTGCACTGTGCAAAGGATAACTCAGGAGACTTGTACCCAATGTACTGTGCTATACATCCATACATTTGTGTTGAAAAAATAAATAAATAAATTCTCCAGAAATGTAGTCCCTATTTTACCATGTAATTGTACAATTTTTAAGGCTGACTTTTGTCAGCCGGATAGGAAATCGCCTCTTTTATTTTAAGTGCTGTACCTTTCTCTGAACTGCTGGTTCATGGGTAACACTATAGCGTTATTATAGTGGAGCGTTGGTACCACTCTGTCTTTTTCAGTCAGAGAAAATCATGGGTTTAATTAATAAATTATTATTTTTACTATGGACTTCAGTCCGGGTGAGAAGAATGACTCATTAAAGCCATCCTGTTAATACCCTAAATCTCTTTTGATGTTGTCTGTCGGACGCTGCCTGAATCATTCGGCCAGTATTGATTTATTTTAGTTTTTCCTCAGATTTAATTTCAATTGCTGTGAGAGAAGGCGAGGCCACTCTGATTTCCTTTTGAACAAACAGCATACTGGGCTGTAGTGTATGCATGGACATGATATTCAATTTCTTGTTTATGAATACGTTATACATAATTTTATATATAT
>JAOYSI010067360.1:0-15180 GCA_025775065.1 Hiodon alosoides
GTTAGTGTTAGGGTTCGGGTTAGAGTTAGGGGTTAGTGTTAGGGTTCGGGTTAGAGTTAGGGGTTAGTGTTAGGGTTCGGGTTAGAGTTAGGGGTTAGTGTTAGGGTTAGAGTTAGGGGTTAGTGTTAGGGTTAGGGTGTGATGTGAACAACTTCTTATGCTTAAAGACTAATCTGATGAATACATTTTCTAATAGGTGCCCTTCTCAACTAGGACCTGAGAATGTTATATGCAGACAGAACATTTGGAGTGTCTGAACTGGTAAATCTGATTCTCTTGGATATTTTTTTTTACAGTCAATCGCTTACAAGCCCAGGGACCTCAGTCTTTTTTCAACTTTTTGTTTTTCCCTGGTCTCCTGGTCCGTCTCTGGGTCTGTTTCAAGAAATTGTGGTATGTGACCCGTGACCTTTAACCTGCCCGATATAAACGGCTCTGTATGTTATACATGTAAACCTAATAAACTAAATGTAAAGTTCTCTAATCTTATATTACCAAAGTTATATCATTTTAATCACTTTAAATCACTTTAGTGTAGACTCAATCAAGATAAATGCTGAAACATACTCTTCCTTCTAAATGTTCACACTGTAGTCAGGTACCGAGATGTATTCCTGAATATTCACTGAGTGACGGGGGGTGGGGAATTGACATTAACCCTCTTTTACTGCAGTTGATAATGACGACCCATCTAACAATGGGAAACCCACTAACAGGGATTTATCTGTCCACAAACATATTGTACATGATGATTATAAAGGTTTCTTTATTTGGATTCCCGATCTCTTGGTTATTTTATTTATTTAATTCAGAGCTGAGCTGTAAGACGGTTAACACCTATTTCACTTAGGATGGGTATTTGGAAATATGGTTCCATCTAGTGGAGTTACAGTGTAACAGCAGACTTGTTAATGAGTTGAATTGTTCCACAATGTCATGTTCATTGCCAATGGACGTGGTTGAGTACGAACAGAACAACACACTATGCGTGGCCCCTGGACTAGAAAACTAAAAAGGTTTCACCTCTCAGTGATGTCATACCAGCTGTCTATGATAATACACATTTTAATTCTGTTGTGTTAGGTATTTATTTAAAAACGTATTGATGAAAATGTTAATAGTATGCGACCAGACTTTTATATCTTTTAACTATAGAGTGTAAACTATTGCATTATATTATTTTGTGTTAGAGTAAGAGGGGGGATCGGGTTAAAGGTTATTTAAACCCGGATGCAGAAAGCAGAGAGGAGGACCAGTGACCAGCTCAATGAGTACTTTTTCTTTGAATCGAAATCTTTATTTCTGTTTGTTTAGTGTAAGTTTACCCAGGGTTTAAACTGTGTGGGTTGAAGAACTGTTGTGAGTGCTGGGAATTATGGCTTTTGACCAAATTAGTTTTCTTTTGTTTGACTAGGGAGAGTTTGGATTGTGTAGGCGACTGCCCGGGACCGTAAAAACCCTGTGTGTGTGAAGGACTTCAGAGAGCTGCTGTGATTTTGCGCTCTGTGAACATCGCCCCACAGCAAGAAAAGTGAACAGCTCATTTTGGTCCCTGGTCCTCGAGGGAAGTAACGCCCTGACGAATCTGGGAACGGGAGGGAGGGAGGGTGACCAGGAGTCTGGCCTTTTAATATGTGAATAGCTGTGTTTTATAGAAACTTTATTTTGCCCTCAGCCATTACACGCCATGGCGTGGTCACCTGATATTTGGTCAAATATATACAAAAAGCATGCAGGAAAGTCTGACACTGAATCTTCCATGTGACGACTTGCTTTATAGAAGCCAGACAAAATACTTCTGCCATCAGAAGTATGTTTTTTTTTCTTTTTTTAAAGATGGCCACGGTATGAATGTGTACATTTTAAAGTTATTTTCTGAACCGGATAGTCACGCTGGAATCGACAGTATTTGACCTGAAAAAATACCTAGTCAGCCTTTCAAATTACATTGGGTCAATGCCTTTTTGGGGAACTCCAACGGTTACACTGAAAGGCCGCTAGGTTTCCTGTCGTGCTTGCAGAAAGGCCGATGGCCCCCTGTAAAGGACCCTCGTCGTTCGGCAGAGGGGCGGTGCCCAGTCTCTGAAAATAACTTTGTAGCCTTTAAGAGCATGTTAGGTAAAAACTTGATTAGATCGAGGAATTCGTTTTTAGAGCACGGGCGTAGGCTAATTATTTTGTGACTATTTTAGTTTTTAAATACATTATAAAGCAGTTAATCGGGTGAAACACATACATCAACTACGCTTTCTAAACTGAAAACATTTGTACGTTACATTGCTATTTGTCTACGCGAACCCTGTAGTCAACGTTAGGGTTGTCCAAATATTTCCCATTACCTACAGCACAAAAATGCCATTCACGCCTTAAATTGAATACACCTTCAAATGGGGGAAAACTTACCAGGACCTTGTTCAATTTAAAGTAATTTTTAAGGCCTTTTTTGCAACTTTAAAATTTACGGACTTGTTTCAAGGATCCGTGCAAACTATTTGAATAAGTATATATTAAAACAGTAATTTTTCATTCCAATGGATTAAATATTAAAAACTGGAGTTAACGAATTTTGATGATACAGTGAGATAATGGGTGCATTGAAATGACCAAATATTAAAAAAAAACTTATAGTATTGTGCGAAATGGCACAGAGCAGAGTGAAATGTATAAAGGCGGTTGGATATGAACAAAATAAAACGACTAAAAAATAATAACACAAGACTGCTCAATGAAACTTGATGCTGAAGAAGCGCCGCCGTCATAGAGGAAATTTCCACTCTGTTTAACTGCATTTAAATGGGTTGTGCCTGCAGTTTAACCTCACTAATGTGGGGTCTCTTTCCGCTCATTTCGGAATCCTGTTAAGCTTGAAAGGTGGGTCAACACGCAAGTCTTTTATCTAAATTGTACTCTTTTTACCTATTGTACACTGCATGTTAATTAAATACTTAATTTAGCCAATACGGGCATGCGCCATGGGGGATAACGTTTGTAAAATACTAATGCAACACGGTTCAAACTTGGTTACCGTACACAATGAAATTAATCACAGAACTTTGTTGTTGTCGAATGGTTACCTTTGGTTTGAAATACTTATATAAAGAGTTACATGCTTGTTTTTATTAGAAATAACAGAAGCTTTATTTTGTTGCTTTGTGCGTTAATATTACGTACCATATATATATTTTTTACTTTCTAGCTATTGCGTAAACGCAGCGGCGCGTGGTTAGAAACTACTCTTCTTGCGAATAATTCCAAGGTGGGCTTTAAACATATTTGTGAAAGCGCACTAATTTCAAGAGCACGGAAACGTTTGTTCAAAACCAACGTTTACATTGTTCTAGCTGCTAGGTTTCGGTAGAAACGACTTGAAATTTTGGCGGCCACGCATTTTCTCCACTCAGTGTTATTGAAGTTCTTACTTATTTCTGTAATTACTGAAACTATGTGGCTTGAGGTGCGATTGAATCATTTGTGACATTTTGTTTTAAAGGTCGCTTTAATGTTCAAGCCAATGAAAATACACATTTTGTATAGATGCAATACATACTTCCAAAGACTCTTTCACGTGTCTGTGTTGCCTACAGTTATTTAACTGTATTGTCTTGCGTGTAGACTAGCCCCGCCTCTGTGGGGAATGGGAAGGGTTAATTCGAGAAGGTTCCGTCAGGTTTAAGTTATTTTGTTTCTTTAACTACTTCAAATCTCCTTCCTTTCCTGCACTTGTATAAATGCAGTATTGGTATCTCCACGGGATGTAAGCCATCCCTGCTTTTGACATTACACTGCATCTGTAAGAGTTTTTGAATTGTGTTCCGCACAAAGGTTGACTTGCCAAACATTTTAGAGGGCAAACGCCCATTTGTTAGTCTGAAATGCATGTCTTATGTTGGTGTTAGGAATATTTGTAGTAAATGGAAAGGCGTGTAATAATTGAGAAAATTTCAGGTTTTGTGGTCTGCATGTCCCGAAACTGCTTTGCCGTGAATGGCGCCTACCAAAGTGGAGTGCGTGTTTTTTGAGAAAGAAATGTGTGGGGGTAGTTCGTCGTGTCTTATTTTAGAGTATGCATATTAGTTACAGGAACGAATAGAAGATAAGGCGTAGCGGTAAAGTGTAAATAGCCCCATACACCTACATGGCATCGACGGCTATTTATTTATTTATTTATTTATTTGTTATTATTGATCGGGTCAGAAAATAATGTGACCCACCCAGAAAATATACCTAAGTCAGTGCATACAAGTGTTTTATGTTGAGCGATTTTCACAAATCCTCAAATTTAGGTTGAAGTGAAATAACCGGATGTTTTTGTGTTGTACCAGTGTAAAAGTACCAGATGGCTTAATTCCCAAGTTAAATACTGCTGTGTTGCGAAAAGGGACTGGATATGTCGTATGTTATGGAACATTACAGGCTAAAACAACACTGCAATGGTGTTGTTGCTAAGGCTGCTTATTTTCACTCCTGTTCCTGGACAATAAGAATGGGTATAGGTAATGCAAATGTATACAAACTTAGTCACACATGTTGGCCCAAAGAGGTGTGGTGGACCAATGACAGATGACTTACAATTTGCATAGACTTCAAACTTCAGACACGTAATGGCTGCTTATACTGCGAGTATTGTCCAAGTTTAACGGTGCAGTTACCCTGAGGTCTGCACTCCCCCTGGCATGTAATTCCATTACTGTTTCCATTTATTTTATTTGGTCTGGGCAATTGAGTTTTCGGACATTTCATAACAAAAGAACACGAGTGTATCATCATGTGTATAGACAAGACGCTCAGGTGAATTGAAAATCAACAGAACCAAAAAAAAAAATGTAATTTGCTCTTTCAGTAGATCAATCAAACTCAATCCTGTCAGTGAAGAACAGGAACGTTAAACAGATTCCGGGAGATAAGTTACACATACACAAGTTATACGCAGTCCCATTCTTTGGCCTTTTGGGGGCCCTAAGCAGGATTTTATTTCGGGGGGGGGCTCACTGTAGCCCAAAGAAAATATATAAAAAATGATTGCTTAAGGCTGCTGTAGTTGTTATGCCTAGAAACGGCACTATCCCAGAGTGAGATGGACATGACTATAGCCGGCAGCTGACTTTGACCAAGGCCGTGTTCCTTGAAACGTTCCTTCATTTTCCCAGAGAGAAACATTCTGCAATCGACTAATAAAAGATCTTCTTCGACTCAGGCGGCCCCACCAGCTGTTGGGCGCGATGTACATGATTGGCAGAGCCACAGATGAGTTCTCGGGGAGCTTGGAAGCAGTGGGGCGGGGAATAAGCTTATTTTTAGCCCTGTCCCTGTCAGGAATGCGTCCTAACGTGAGGCCCTGGTCACCGGCTGATTGGCACTCCCTCTGCCAGAGATCCACGTTGTCTCTGTTAATGGGCTGCTCTTGGTGTGGGTGTGAGACCTGCAGGTCTACGGGCGAGAACTGGTTACTGTCTGCGCTAGAAGTTCGTTCTGATTTTTACTTTCAACCTACAGTACAGCCCCTGATAGATTATATCAATAATCCACAGCTTTATCAGGTGCTCAATAATCGTCTCCATGCTACGATAAGGCACGCAGAAAAGCTAATTTAGTCAGTCTATGTGCTTCCGTCCAATTCGATATTTCCACATTCTACAATCAGCTGTTTAGCGCTGAGTGGGGAGGGGGGTGCGGGCGCCAGGTTTGGGGATGCCTCAGAAACTCCCCGCTGGGCTGTTTTCGTGTCAGTGTCGCCAGTGTCAGTGATCTGTGGAGAAAGTCCTAGTCAAGCTGTCACACAGCTCACAAAATGGTCTGTATTGTAGGATGTATAGTGTGTCTCTTCTTTCATTCTAACCACACAATAAACGACAACACCTAACGACCTGTAACCAGGGAGGGTGTTTAAGCATAGGAAAGGGGTGAAAGTTTGATTTTTCCACTGTTGGTCTGCAGTGGATAACTAGCAACAACTGACCTGTGTCCTCTGCCAAATCCAAAATAGCAGTTCAAGTCGCAAACGCATTGCTTGTTAAAGGGTAGAACGTAGGTCAGTCGGAGTGTCTGTGTAATGACACCCTTTCCACACCTTTGTGCTTGTTGCTGATAGAAACCAAACCCTTGATGATATTTAATTTGTCCCAAATGCACAAACTGGTTGGACATGTCTGCACCTGCGCGGGGCGTTGTCATCATCTGAAGCTCCACGGGTGCGATCAATCTTTCACTGGCACTCTGTATGAAGTATGTCCTTCTGGGGCGTTTTTCATAAAAAAAAGTCAATCTGAACCTGCCTGTATTCTCCCCCGGGGCATGTGGGTTTGCTGTGACTACAGTTGGACTATTTCTGCTGCTCAGCGCTCCAGCATTTCAGACGTAATGGACGTGTGGACTTTTACTTGTGCAGTAGGGGACCAGGGAAGTCGTAGTGGTTATTATCATATATTCCCCCATTTACTAATACTTATTTATTTTATTTGCCGTGGGGTTTGATGCAGTTTCTCAATGTCGGTAAAGGAGTTGTTTTCTGACAGGATAGTCGCGTGGGGGTTTAGCTGCAGGTGGACAGAATATTTGTCTTTTTTCAGAGATTCCACAGAGGAGGATAAATGTTGTAATGGATGTTGGCACGGGACTCGTGTGGACAGGTGGGAATCTGCCTGTAGATTTCCTGTTATATCCAGCCAGAGGGGTACAAAGGTTTGGCACAGGTACACGTTCAGGGCCTGCATCTGCCCCTGAGACCCGCGCAGAGTAGAGGCTCTGAGCCCCGGTGTGTGGAATGTCCGTGTTGAGTCCGTGTGAAAGGCTTTGGGGACAGTATTTCTATCACTATTGTCAGCGGGTCCCGTTTGACCCATTTACCCGTTTACAGGTCCTCACCCTACACAGCTGGATGTCCGCCTAAGCAGTTCAGTACCTGACGACACCTCTGACACCTTCTTGTTTCCGCCACCTAAACTTCCACAAAGACGCTTTGCAAAGGCACTAATGTTCCCTGAGTTATCTGAGTTAAGTGAGTGCCTGAGCCCAGAACTGTGATGTCTGGTTTAGGGGAATGCTTTGCACCGGGAAGGGAAAAGTCCGCTCAAACACATTTAAAGATAATCAGCCTGAACGACTGAAGCCTGCCTTACAGTTGTTTATCATACTATTATAGTTCATTCAGCCATGATTCTCTGCTTTGTTTTTCAGTATATTTCAGTTACATATATTTCAACTGTCGGTTACATAAACAACATTAACACAGATTGCCCTCAGTGAATGTATTTGATGTAGATTAATGGTATACACAGGTCTGACAAACGTATATCCAAAATGTATGAAATATTTAGTTTTGCATGGTGAGTGAAAGTACCGGACAAGCTTGACAAACATGTTTTTCTGGAGGAAAGCTAGAAAACCTTACTAACCTGACAGCCGCCCACATTTCACAGAGGCCCGGTGTGGACCTGTACAAGACATGGCTGCAATCCGCTCCACTGTGATGCTTGTCTGTTTGATAACGCAGGAGTTTAAAGTCTCAGGGCTCTCGGCTGTGTGTTTTGTGATGTCACATCAGATAAAGTGACTGGTTGGCAGTGGTTTCTCTCCAGCCTTGTGAGAGTGTGAAAGCGCTGTAGGATGAGGCTCGAGCATCTGTCTAAGCTGTCGAAACCAAGACCAGAATATTTGGATATGAGCTTGCTCTCTTAGGGTTTGGGGTTATTTCCAGCACGGCACTTTTTGTGCCTTCTAAGGAGGCTGTTTTGTTAGTCCAAGGTGACAGATTCCGCTTAGCTTTGTTCAAATTTAAAGAATATCCTAGCAGCGTTTCTACAGCTGCTATTGAGCGGCTTTGACCCAGGTCCCCGCGTCTGAGGCGCTGAAGGTTCGCGTGGTGGACGACCGGCTGGCTGCGCTTCTGCGACCTCGCTGGACCGGGTGGCGGGGTTCTCCCCATGCGCCGCTGGTGATTGGACCAGGTTCTTGTATCCACCCTAAGTCATGTGCACAAGCTTGGGATGAACCCCCGGCACTCGGGTTCGATCTTAAATTCAACCTGGCTCCTCACGACAGCAGATGGTGTGTGCCGTCTGCAGGAAGATTCGTTTGGTGTAAATGGAAATTTACTTTATCCCCAACTCAGGATCTCTACGTTTTCTTCTTTACTCAGTGCGGTTTCAACAAGCATTGGCACAAAGGCACAGTATTGGATTTGCTTTTGTAGTATTTATATTAGTGAATGTTGGGTGATATTGCTGGAATTGGGCAACACTATTGGATACGCAGTGTTTTTCAGATTCGGCTCTGAGGATTATTACAGTGAATGATTCATTTAAGTGCTGTCAAAATTTCTTGATTATTCTCAGTACAACTACTTGCTTTTGAGATCTAGCATTGAGACACTATTATTATTATTATTATAGTGGTTTGGCAGATGCTCTTATCCAGACATTTTTGCTCTTATCCAGAAATATCATTTGTTAAACAATTTTAAACATGGTCCGTTCATTTCTGAAATGATTGTATCATTGTGAAAAGTAGTTGTTGAATTTGATCCTGCAACCTCAAGTCCAATACGATAGCCACTACGCCACCTGCTGGCCTGGTAACGCGCAAGCAGAAGGCTAAAGTGTTAGCGTTCATGGCGCTGAAGGAGCTCGTCCAGGATTCTGGGTTTGCTGGCCCTGCCTCGTCTCAGGACCACTCTCCTTTAGAGGCGTGACCTTGTGCGGTGAGCAGACCCCAAATTGCACGGCCTTCAACTCTTCAACACACAGAAGCTGTCCCTGGAGGGACCCACAGTAAATACATAAAGTTTCAGAGTGGCGGCACTGAGTGGCGGGGGGAGGGAGTGGAGTTGGCGGTTCTGTGGACGAGCACCTTTGTCTTTGAACTTGCGCAGAACAAACAACAGTTGATGCAACACTGTGTGCAATGTTGGCCAGGCATTGGAGGGACTTGTGTCTTTCCTGCCTCTGTGACGCAAGTGGG
The DNA here is from genome assembly GCA_025775065.1 of Hiodon alosoides. Taxonomy (NCBI): domain Eukaryota; kingdom Metazoa; phylum Chordata; class Actinopteri; order Hiodontiformes; family Hiodontidae; genus Hiodon; species Hiodon alosoides. Next base: position 8,956 of record JAOYSI010067360.1, read on the forward strand.
TGTTGGGGGTAGGACCGGGCCGCTCCTGCAATTGGCCAAGAAGGGCCCTCCCACATCTTTAAAAGTAGCCCCTCGGCTGAATAACAGAAGAAGAGCATTTGGTTTTCAGTCAGTAATAGGCTACTGGTGCTTCCTGGGGCCTGGTCAAAATCGTTGCTGTGGGAGGTAATTACCGTCTTGTACAGAATCAGAGTAGATTCTGTTCGTTTGTTCGGGTTTACGTTCAAAGGGGGAAAGCACGCCTTGCCCGCGTTAAAAAAACCGTCGCTTTTAAAGGCTCTTGCTGTCTCTCTTGGGAGTTAGAGAGCATTTTCACCACTTGTTTAATTCGACCTGAGGTTGTTGGGTTTTTTGGATAACAGGAAGTGGACTTTCAGTCCTGCGCTGCCATATCACACACTGTCTTCCTTTTGGAAAACATCGCCGGGGAAATCAATGCTGCACTTCAGTCCTGCAGTGGAACCAAACGGGACGTTCCTCTGTCTGTCTCTGCCTGTCTGTCTCTGTCTGTCTCTGCCTGTCTATCTCTGTCGTCTCTGTCTGTCTGTCTCTGTCTGTCTCTGCCTGTCTGTCTCTGCCTGCCTGTCTCTGCCTGTCTGTCTCTGCCTGTCTGTCTCTCTCTGCCTGTCTCTGTCTGTCTCTGTCTGTCTCTGCCTGTCTGTCTCAGTCTCTGCCTGTCTATCTCTGTCGTCTCTGTCTGCCTGTCTCTGTCTCTGCCTGCCTGTCTCTGCCTGCCTGTCTCTGTCTGTCTCTGCCTGTCTCTTCCTGTCTGTCTCTGTCTGTCTCTGTCTCTGCCTGTCTCTGTCTGTCTCTGTCGTCTCTGCTGTCTTGCACGATTCTGACTTGCTTAGAGCCACTCCATTTGGAATGATCTGCTGGATGCAGTTTGATAGTTGCTTAGATAGTTTGAGTAGCTTTAATGGCCGTTAAACAAACTACACTAATGTCAGACTCGTGCAGTGTATTGTGGTTAGAATAAATCTAAAATATACACTCACACAAGCATATGTTGCAACCGGCTAGGTGAAGTGGATGGTTGTATTAAGAATACATGGGAATGGTACAGTGTATTATGGGCATTTAGTAAAGAACCTTAATAGCTATCAGAATGTCAGCTGGTAATAGTGAAAGATGAAGGTGCTTGCTGTTTTTTTGTGCCATTTTTCCTGACAAGCATGTTTTTGTCCACTTTGTTTGTCTGATTTTCCCTGTATTTTATAAAAAAAAACATTGTTGTAGAAGATCATGCACGTCTGTAAACGACTATTATTGTGGTTTTAAAATATAACCCGAGAGAGCGCTCTAAGAAGCTAGCATGTATCAGTCGTGCAAGTTCTAAACCAGTCGTGCATAGTTGTTGTTAAACCATGCGGTCCCCAAATACGATAACTGGGTTCCCACTGCTTTATGCATGCAGGGACAGGATACAACCAGCTTCAGGTCATAGAGTTGGAATGTATTCTGGTTCAACAGGTGCGACGGACTTCTGTTTAAGTACTGACTTTGGCCTCCTAGGAAGATAGGGAATTTCCCAGTGGCAAAAGTCGATTTTTTAAATTTTTTTAATTATTTTTTTTAAACCCGGGGTCCCACCACTGATGCCTCAACCAACGATCTTCAGACATAAGTCACACTTTGTCAGAGAAAAACCTAGCCATCATTACCTATCACATGTGGAGACAGGCAAGATACCGACTGAAATTTGCTATTTGTACAGTGCTTCTGTAGTTGTTGAGTACAAACTTGTTTGAGGAATTCCACAACATCTCTCCATTAGAGTCCCAGACCTGAAAAACACGCAACTGATGGAACTGGGTTTGAAACTGGCTTCCATGTGACATCCACACTGCCCACCTCTGCTCCAGGAACCTAACGCTAACCCTACACTGGGAAGACTGACAATATTTGCTCTACTGTGTTTACAGAACACCAAGTTCGAAAGAGTGAGTCAACAGGGCAGTGGCAGAGTCGTGGTTCCACTCGAACCCCACCAGAAGAAGCCTGAGTCATGGACCCCTTGGAGCTGAAAATGGTCAGCAGCGAGATCGACCACAACAGCACGGACAGCCTCGATGATGCGTACACCGAACCCGTTGACTCTGACAAGGCAACGATCGACAGGTGAGCCTCCTATGTCTGTCTTTTCTCTTTCCAGCAGAGAGAATCTGGGTAATAATATCTGTCCTGCTTTATGTTTCAGTCTGTTCTGTGCTGAAGAGGATGCGGAGAGTCAGAAGTTTCTAACCAATGGAGTTCTGAACAAGAAAAGGAAGTATCAGGAATACCATGAAGAATACGTAAGCTTGACTTCAGTTCAACGTCATAACGTGATATGCGGAGATATGTTGAGAACATTCCAGAAGTTCAGTTCTTCAGGAATGTGGTTTTCCCTCCAAAAAAGACCAGACGCAGACATAAAAACGTGTTTACATGTGACTTGTTTTGTGTAGCACCCTGGTCATGCATCCTTTGGGATGTCCGTCTTCAACCTGAGCAACGCCATCATGGGTAGTGGCATCCTGGGCCTGTCGTACGCCATGGCCAACACGGGCATCGCGCTGTTCGTGTGAGTTGACCTCTGTTATCACTTCCAGACTGTCGAGGGTTAATAAGTCATATATACTTATTATAACGGTCTTTAAGTAAGACGTGAAACAGGATGATCTGCTGAACCTAAAAATTGCCTGTGTATCGTGTTGTGAAGTGAAGGCGTGAGATGAGGAAGTTGGGTGTTCTTTGTGCGAAGAGTGATTACTGTGGTCCGACAGGAAATTCAGCGCAGCTCTGAGGATTTCATGAATTTCGGCGGCTCCACAAAACCCATGTATCCAACTCGACTAACTCCAGAACCCCCAGAATAACTCTGAAATATCCCACCCGGGATCCCTCCATTGTCATGGTCAGACAAACGTCAGGCTTTAGTGAAATTAAGTCTTTTTTTGTGGAGAGACTTGACACGTGGTCTACTGTACTCATTCATCAGTTCTCACCCCTTCTGCATGACAGCGGTCTATTCTGGGATGTTGGATATCCAGGAAGGGAATATCATGTGACTTAATGGAAATTGCAGCCATGAACTTGTGTGTTGGCTCAGTTCTGTTCATCCTTGCAGAATTTGCTCTGATACCACAGTGAAACTGTGGCCGGCGGCTGTAATCGCTGTGATATTTGACATGGGCCGTCAATCTGTCGAAACACCCGGAACCTTGGCAGATTTAAGAGGTAGCCATGCTGAACCATGGAAAGATTCAAAAATAACCTGATCCCTGATAACTAGGCTGCATACTGGCTTACAAGCTCACGGAAGACTTAAAAGTAGGACAGAAAAGTGGCACGGTGGTTTAAAAGGTGGGCTTCTAACCCAGAAATAGTTTCAGGTCTCGTGAGGGCAGCATCTATTATTCCCCTGAACGTCGCTAAGCTCATGCTTAAACAGGTTTAGTGAATGTCCAGCTGTATAAATGTGAAATCTGGATGCGTATTGGGCCAGTAAGGAACGGCATTTATTTGTATTGACCAGTCATGCTACACAGTGACAGAGTGTCTGAGAGGTTGGATATCATTGTCGTGGGAATGCACCAATGGAATTTGTGTAGATTCTTATAGTCCAGGAGGGGTTGAGATGGAGGAATTTTGGGTCTTCATGTACAACCATGGGATGGATTTCAGCGTATTGGAGACAGGGAGTCAAAGCAAGGTCATATCACGGTTTTTGTCTTGGTGGGTTGGCTTGGTTACATAGACGAAAAAAATCCTCATTTTCTCCCAAAACTCCGGATTTCTGATTTTCACATTAAATTGAATTATTTAATGTGTGTTTTTCTGCAGGTTCCTCCTCCTGAGCGTGGCCATTTTGTCTTTGTATTCCGTGCATCTGTTGCTAATGACAGCTAAGGAAGGAGGTATGTTTCACAGTTCCGTTATCCCCCCCCCCAAATAAATAATTCTTGATTCCCTTGTTGTGAGCGGTCCCTGCCATGTTTTTGTCCGCAGGCTCCTTGATATACGAGAAACTGGGAGAGCGGGCCTTTGGCTGGCCGGGGAAGATCGCTGCCTTCAGCTCTATAACGCTGCAGAATATTGGAGGTATTGGTCATGTTGTCCCAAAGTCCTTTAACGTGGGGATTAACATCGTATATCTCTAAGTTTAAAGGTGGATACCTTTATACGTTACAAATGTGTAATATCAAGCCCAATATATTTTGGAAAAACTAGAAAGCCAGTAACATAATGAAATGCAGTGCCGTTGACTGACAATACAAAACTTGACTGAAAAGACTGAAGTGGAACTTTCAGGTGCTGACGAACCTCTGAGCGGACCCGTTGGGTCTTTGTCGTGTCTGTGTGTCCGACGTCCTTACGCCACTGAGATGGCGATGTCGTGTTTCATGTTTTCGCCACCGTGTGCTTGCAGCCATGTCGAGCTACCTCTTTATCGTGAAGTATGAACTCCCGGAGGTGATCCGCGCCTTCATGGGACTGGAGGAACTCACTGGGTGAGACGTCTTAAGTACCTGCTGTGACTGATCATACACTTAATCACCCACCGCTTTCATCACAGGCCGTGGTCTTCACGCAGATGGTGTTAGTATCTCCTCCCGTTCACCGGTTGTCTCCTGTGTCTGGCAGGGAATGGTACCTGAATGGAAACTACCTGGTGGTGTTTGTGTCGGTTGGCATTATCCTGCCACTGTCTCTTCTAAAAAACCTTGGTAAGCCGTACACGGTGAAACCACCCCGTGGTGCAGTGTAATGCTGTATAGGGGTCATATTTGACTCGCGGTCTCTGTGTCCAGGTTACCTTGGTTACACAAGTGGATTCTCTCTCTCCTGCATGGTCTTCTTCCTGGGAGTTGTAAGTTGCGTTTTCTTTGTTTCCGGCACTCTCTGTATTACCAGACAGCTGTTCAGGTGTGACTGTAAAGGCTAAAAGCCCCGGTGAACTCGGCAGAATCGAATAAGCCAGATGTTTTGTTTATTTCTCCTTATGATGGGGCGTGCATTCGAGTTGGGTGAACCTGTTGGGGTGTTCAGATTAGTGGAGTCCGTGGGTTAGAGCTAAGCATATTGTCACGCATTCACCTGGGTTTTTTAGGGCAAAAGGCAGTTTGCTAAATGTCAGGTCTGAACCCGTGATTTAGCTTCATGCCGTTCTTTTCCAGATTATCTATAAGAAGACGCAACTTCCTTGTCCTCTACCATTTCTCCACCACCACTCCTCCAACCACAGCCTGAACGCCTCCGACCCCTTTTCACTGTACTCGGTCCAGAACGGCACCAGCGCTCTGGACTTCTCCCGGGCTGTCACGGGCTTGCACTCGGAGCCTTCGCTGGCTGCTGGGGTCCAATACGAGCCGCACGGTTCCCACGACGATGAGGACGACATGTGCAGGCCCAAGTACTTTGTGTTCAACTCCCAGGTATGTGGTCCCGGAGAGAAGGTAGTGCTGTGTCCCCAGCCTGGCCCGCGATGTCCTGGGCTGACGCTGTTCCTCTTTCTGCCCAGACTGCTTACACAGTCCCCATCCTGGCCTTCGCGTTCGTCTGTCACCCGGAAGTCCTTCCCATTTACAGCGAACTAAAGGAGTAAGTGGCGCCGCTCGCCTTTAGCGTGCGAGAGCTGTCGTAGCAGCGCGGTCTGACCACGCCGCCTGTCGTTCTGCTCCGCAGTCGCTCGCGGCGGAAGATGCAGAACGTGTCCAACCTGTCCATCCTGACTATGCTGATAATGTACATGGTGTCTGCGCTGTTTGGATACCTGACTTTTTATGGTAAGAGAGTCTTTAAAGCCAAGTCGGCTCTGGTTCTGTGCACCGTTTCCGGCTGTTCCAGCAGTTAGCGTTCCTCTGCTACTTCACAGATAACGTGGAGGCGGAGCTGCTGCACACGTTCACCAAAGTGTACAAGTTTGACACTCTGCTGCTCCTGGTCCGCCTCGCCGTGTTGACTGCCGTCACCCTCACCGTGCCCATCGTGCTCTTCCCCGTGAGTACCTCGCCACACTACGCCCTTCTCTCCACACCTCAGTATGTGTGTGTGCAGACCTCTACAGCTTCACTCTCCACACCTCAGTATGTGTGTGTTCAGACCTCTACAGCTTCACTCTCCACACCTCAGTATGTGTGTGTGCAGACCTCTACAGCTTCAGTCTCCACACCTCAGTATGTGTGTGTTCAGACCTCTACAGCTTCACTCTCCACACCTCAGTATGTGTGTGTGCAGACC
>JAOYSI010067382.1:0-21178 GCA_025775065.1 Hiodon alosoides
ATATTACTTCTTGTTTATAACACAAATATTCATTTTAGCAATTAGACAGTGTTAGCAATTTAGCTGTTGTTAGCAATTTTTTCGAGGATGGGGGATTTATAGCTCTATAACCTATCCACAGCAAGATTGATATGATAGAGGCTAACATTGGCGCTGAAGAAGTCCGTAATTTACTGTGCCTGTCGGTTAATCTGTGGTAGTCCGCTGCTTTAAAGATCTTGAGCAACATTTGCTGGCTGATCCCCACAGCAATCGATTCCTTTTTGAGAAGCATTGTGCTTGGCATTGTGCTTAAGTAAAAAGTGAAAACTTCCATAGCTGAGCACCAGGCCAAAATGCTTTTCTCTTCTCTGTTTTCCCCACCTCTATCACAGAAATCTCATTGCCCAGATATTAGGGACTGTCTGCACTGTGAGCCCCAGTGACAAGATACGCTGAGGCCTGAAATTAATAACGGCAGATAAGCACTTTGTGCTATCTTTGCCGGAGTGGCTAAAGATTTTGGATCGGCTATCTGTTACCCAGGGCAACATACCTCTTCCGGAAAACACTGAAAAGATTAGGAAATTAGAATCTGAAATGATGACTATGATTCCGTTACTGGGGGTGCGGGGGTGGGGGAGGGGAAACGTCCTGCTCGAACGCTCTGCTCTCTCATTCCTGTTAAACTGCATAATAACCTTCAGCGGAGCTTGTTTGCAGAAGACTCCCATGATGCACTGCAACGGTTTTTTTGACCAATATGTTCTGCACGGACACTGGAAACTCATCTTACCAGTTGGTGACCAAGTATTACAGTTGGCAAACAGATTTTTCCTTTATCCTGTAACACAAGCAGTGGATTTAAATCAAGCTGATTCATCACATGAAACTGATAAAGAAGCAGAGAAAGGTAACGGGTTTGTATTTAGCATTTTATAAAATAATTAACAACTTAATTGTACTTTCATTTCAACCCAATAATTTTGATATTTTGACAAAGTTTTTAGACCAAATACACAGTTTTTCAAATAAGCAGTTCAGTCAACAAGTATTCGTATCTCTTTGGTTAGCAGTGACAGGACTTCTAGAACTGGAGAGTTACTGAAACAGCTGAACAAATTTCCTCCCTGGGGTTTTGAACCCGAAACCTTCTGGTCACAAGTCCACTTAACCACTGCTCCACATGCCTTGAATTCCCAATCCATCCAACCACTACTTCGCATTCCTGGAATGAGACCATGTTTCTGAGTTTTCAGTTTGGGTCTCAAGGTGGACATTTTTCTGTGCTGTTTCATCTCACTTTCTCCTGCTGTTTTCCGGACACCTCTGGCTTGCTCTCTTGGTCATTCACACCGTTTCTCAAGGGATTCCGGCTTTCACAGGGTAGGTGGGGGAAAAAATTGTTGCGATACTTAATTTCCGGAAATTGCCTTTGTGTTAAGATGTGGGGAAAAACATATGGGCAAGTGTGCAATGATGTATTTGATTGCTTCTTCCCCTGAAGGGAACTGGTGAGCTTTAGATCTGCGCTGCATGGTCTCAGACCAGGGACAGGATTGCATCGCTGTGCTACAGATAGGAGGTGTAGGACGATCTGACTTTCATTAGGACTCCACCGTCTGAGCCAGCGCAAGCAGTGAGAACGAGACAAACGCCGGCAATGGCCTGCAGTGGCTCGGGGACATCCGAAAGACATTTACACGCCCTCTCTTTCTCAGACGTGACCCCTCGAGCCCCTTGGAAGCCTCTGAGTCACATACGCACAGGGAATCCCTTAATTGTGTTCATTTTGCACGCCCAGCGGATGTCTTCCCATTAGCTTGTGCTATGTGTTCCTGCCCGGGAGGATTGTGAGTAATGTGAATATTCTCCCTCGGTGACTGTAATCATTTCTTGTTACACTTACATAACAAACATCACGGCGCTTACCAGCCCCAGTCACCGATGATCAGGTACAACACTTTCCGCCCACTTGTTTTCCTCGGGGGCTTATTTGATTGCGGTACCATTTACACCGCATCGTTTTCCTTGCAACAAATTACGTAACTGGCAGTTGTCGCCATGGTTGTTTTACACGGCACGGAAGGGAATTTACTGAAGCAGTGCAGGTTTAGTGCCGTGGTCCAGTGTGCGAAGGCAGTGCCCATTCTGTGTCTTTAAACCATCAATCGATCACAACTGCAAAGACACAGTTACTGTACCGAGCACATCCACGTCAGTTATGACCTGGGCATTGATGACAGAAGTTGCAGAATGTGAGGTGTGGATTCCATAGACCATCTCTGGAGTGGCATTGACATCCTCACGCCCACTCCGTTTGGACACGCCCACTCCATTTGGACACGCCCACCGCACACGGGCACTGCGGACCCCACTTGCGGACAGTCAACTGGCTCCAGACAGCTGATTTGTGAAACAGGTCCCGGTCCACTCCTCACTTATTTTGGAATGAGACTTCTGCGGATACATTTTTGGGTGCATTCATTAAATAGTACTACAGGGTCATGAGTTAGGATCTCAGAGCCCTGCTTCGATAACCGAAGTCGTTCCCATTCTATACACATACCGAACAGATTGTAAACATGCCAAGATGATGTATTGAATTTTACCATGAAAAAAATGATCTCACCCCTTCTTGGCCGCTTGTTTTACACTACTCTGGTGGTTACCCCCCCCCGACCTGCGGAGATGAACTCCCTGCCCTCCGAGAGGCTCCACCTTTCAGCTTTCCGATAGAATGGCGAAGCCCAGGAGGTTGCCTTCACCACTGGGCTCGAGTGCAGAGTGAGATGAACTGAACCGCTCACATGCAAAGGACTGTGCTCTCATGTAGCCACCGCATAGCTTCAATTATCTTCATAAAGCTTTTTCTACATGGTGTCCTTTTCATTTATCCGAGCATCACGTGCGATTATTAAGCTCTTAAGTGGCCAGTTTGTCTATATTGCATGTCTGCATTGCATATTCATAAACATATTACAGGAGGGACAACCTTTCTTGAAGCTGTAGTTTTTTAAAATCTCGGTTGTTGACATGTGATTGTGATTAATTACAGAGCTGAAGACTGAAGAGTGAGCAATGCCTTCTAATCCCAGACTGCATTGTGCCACGAGGATCAGCTGGCCTATGTTGATACCAATACCGTACATGATACATGATGAGTGTGTGAAAACCCTCCTTCCAACGAGACACTGTAGCCTCCTGTTTTTTGCCGAGTCTTCAGATTTCCCCACTTTTTCAGCGATATCTGAAAACATTCGCTTGTCCAAGGGCGGGGCCTCGACCGCTACCTCTACGCTTCGAACAAAATTGAAAAACACAGTGGTGTGCTGACACACAAGTTTCTGCCTCTCGCAATTTCTGCACTGCGGCTGCATATCAAGTGATAAAAAGAAGGAACTCATATTTGCCTCGACTCCGTGTTGATCAGTCCCCCGCGTATGACGCTCGCATCCATTTCTCCATGTCTTCTGAGAATGCAGATCCCCTCTTCAGATGTCTTGATCCTAAAACAACTATAACAGTTGAACCTCCTTTCAATAGCTGGACTACCACAAAGAGAGGTCACCGTCAGATCTGATTTGCATAACACCAACCTACCGGCACTCTCCGGTGCTGAGTCATTCTGACAGACTCTTGCTTCACATTCAACCCTCAGAATTAGCGATGAAAGGTTTTATGTGACTGTACTCTGAACACGCCTTATGGAATAGTCTCCTGTTCATGCATTCTATACAAGCATTCGTTTTACAGCCGAAGGCGTAACCTCGAACCTCAAATGGAAAGCAATTCCAAAACTACCATTGATACTCTCCCATTGAGCTTCTTGAAATTTTCAACTTGTTTCCTTGACCAAATACCAACAAAGTCAGTGAAAGATCTTCTCTCAGTAATGTCAAAACCAATGTTAAACATTGTTAATGCATCTTTAGTATCAGGATATGTCCCTGAGTCTCTCAAAGTAGCAGTAATCAAACAACTATAAAGAAACCAAATTTAGATCCATATGTTCTTAAGAACTTTAGGCCAGTATCTCATTGCCATTTTTGTCTAATACTGGAGAACGTAGCAGCCCAGCAGTTATCGGAATTTATAAAAATGCCAGAAACCTTTCAGTCAGGTTTTCGAACAGGGCCTAGCACTGAGACAGCACGTGTTAGGTTTGTAAATGATATTCAAATGGCATCTGATAATAACTTGGTGTCTGCTCTAGTACTGCTTGATTTAAGTGTTGCATTTGATACTAAAGATCTACTAGTCTACTAATAGACTTCAGTTTGTTAAAATCGGGGAAGACTCATATGATTTGTTTCCGGTTAGATACGGAGTACCACAAGGTTCGGTGTTGGGCCCCCTTCTATTCTCTTTGTACATGCTACCCCTTGGCGATATCATCCGCAAGCACAAGATCAACTTTCATTGTTATGCGGATGACACGCAGCTATATCTGTTGAGGGAGCCCATGTGAGGATTTTCCGTTGGCTAGACTGGATCTTTGCTTGAAAGATGTAAGAGTTTGGATGTCCTCTAATTTCCTTTTGTTGAATTCTGACAAAACAGAAATCATCACCTTGGCCCTAAAGGCCATCGTACAAGGCTCAATGATTATGTGCTGGACCTAGATGGAAAGATGATAGAACAGAGTGTATTGGTTAAGGATCTTGGAGTTACAATTGATCCAGATCTTTCTTTTGACTGTCATACTAAAGATATTGCTAGAATGGCACCTGAGAAACGTTGCCAAGATTAGACATTTTTTACGGTGATCGGGATGCATTGAAAATAATCCATACTTTAGTTACTTCCAGACTTGCTATATTAATTGCTATACTAATACTATACTATCAGGTGGCTCAAATACAGCCACAAATACATTTCAAGTTTTTCAGAAGACAGCTGCTAAGAAATATGATCACATCACACCAGTGTTGGCTTCATTACATTGGCTGCCAATGAGGCAGCGGGCTGATTTTAAGTTACTTTTGTTAACATTTAAGGCTGTAAATGGGCTAGCTCTCTCATATCTAACAGATATTATAGTCGCGTATGTCCCATCTAGATTACTTCACTCACAAGAGGTTGGGAATCTATATTTTCCAAGAATAACCAAATCAAAATCTGGAGGAAGAGCGGTTGCATGAAGAAGCTCCACAACTATGGAATAGCCTCCCAAAATCTGTGCGGGAATCGGACACAGTCTCTATATTTAAAGCAAGATTAAAGACGCATCTATTTAAACTTGCATATAGTCAATAGGGGGATTGTGATAGAGCTATTAGACATTTTTGGTGTTAAGAACCATTCCTGTTGTCGCACCATCATTAGTGGTCCCCCCCCCAGTTGGCTGGGTTCTGCCTTTGGTGGGGCGGGGTGGGTTCGGACCACCTTCATAGCCATGTGTTGTTTCTAGCACTCACCCTCTTTGTATGCTGCCATAGATATATGTAGCTTTGACCAATCACAAAGCATGAACACAAGCCACAACTGGCGATCCAGAAAGAGTTCCAACATAGCTTCTGGTATCCATAAAAAGGTTTTTTGTTGTTCAGAGGTGTAGGCAATATTAATAGTACTTTCATCAGTACTTTGGTTGCTGCTTGATGCAATGTGATGCAGGGCTCCAAACTGTTGGCAGAGCGTCATCACTCACTGCCTGACAAAAGGGTGTTTAGTGTGCAGAGATTGACAACAAGAGAGCTGTCGGTCAACCAACCTTTTTTTCTCTGAAAATAATCACATGGTCTTTAGCCATTTTAGTTCTAACCGAAAAACATTACACTCCTGCTTTTTATTAGGTCCAAAGTTATTCTACGCACCTTCAAAAACACTTCTTTCACTTCCACACTACCGTACTGGGTGTTCCAGAGAACCATTATATTCATATCGATTAAGGAGGAACGGTGTTGCGGTGTTGCGGTGTTGCTGCTAATCAGTTATCTATCAAGCTACGCAATTATTCACGTGCAGAGTAAAAATGAAACGTACTTAACCCGAAATGCTGAGAAACCATTTGTTCAGTACTTAAGGCAAAACGATGGGATAATTACATGCCAGCGTTAGAGGAGATCTGCTCCCTGACCTTGAGATTCTTGTCCTTTTGAAGCAGATGATGTGGTGGGCGAATATTTGGCCTCATTAAAATAGCCCGCCCTCACAGTTGTGCAGGCGCCAAGATAACAAGTCTGGGGTAGAGAAAAGTGTCAATCACGATTTTCCGGGAGAGAATAAAAACGAGTCTGTGGTGGCTGAAGAAGTCCGTGGGCAGGAAACGTGGCTTAGTTTACAGGAGTCAGATTTCTCAATAATATATGAGCTCAGACGGTGCTTCCAAACGCTGCAAACGGAGCAGAGCGGGGCGACATTAAGAAACCCTTCCAGAAAGAGTCTCGCATTCGTTTTGGAGGCCATCGACTCCTTGTCATCTGTATGCGGTGACAGTTTTGTGGAAACACCCATTTGATTTGTGTTGCCTTCTCTTTCAAACTAGCAACGGCAAAGAACAGATGGTCCATAACGCGCTATACATTAGGCGGGATGTTTTTTTTTAATGCGAAAATCTCTGTGCCTTGATGGCTGTCATCCATGCACAGATGATAAAGCAGAATCCGTCATTGTGCGTCGTGTGAATGTAAATTCTGTACAAAGAAAATAGACTAAATACATTCTCGCCCCGGTTTGATGCACGAATTTGCTCTCATAATTCAAAGTGTCAAAACGCATTAGTGCAAATACAGAACATTAGTCTTTCATGACAAGACAATGTTTAAGAGTACATGCATGCTCTCCTGTCCAACCCATTTACCTAATACTTGAGTTGATCCGTGCGTGTTTTTTTGAACGCCAGATCGACTCACAGATCAAAAAGCAGGCGTGTGTTATGGCTATCCCTCCTACCATTGGTGGGCGTGACTTTGTGAAACGTTTCTGGAGTGAAATAAACAAACATCTAATCTGATCAGTAAAATCCGTTTCCCTCGCGGCAAAGTCCACACAGCTGAGTCTCAGTGGCGAGCTGAATCGATTCTGCTGGGTAGGGGCACACACGCTTCAGCGGGAACTATAGGTGTGACATTTGATCCACGCCAGTCGTCCGAGCCACATCATAAATCATGTGTACGGGAGTGGCTTTCATAAATCACGTGTCCGCAGGTGTCTTTCATAAATCACGTGTCCGCAAGTCTCTTTCACACGGCTTAGAAATATGGCTGGGTTCGGGCGATATCGCACGGCACAATACGCTGTGGTCTAATGCGTCCCCCTTGTCACCCTCTACACGCTCCAGGCAAATGCAGAACACTGTCGCTGGAATCCTCACAAAGACGGAAAAAACCCATTTCCCAGTCTCTCCCAAGGGCTACTGGAAAAACGTTGCAACAACGTCTCCAGAATTCCTCCAGCACCAACCCACCGAACACTCTGAGGAGTGGCCCTAAGCAATTTCCCTGCACACTTCCAATTCCTATGACCGCAGGGGGACTAGCTCAATTTCAAAACGCCTGCTAAAATGTCAACTATCTTAAAAGCAGCTAACAGCACTGATAAAAAGCTCAGATGTTGAAGCCTTTAACGACGGGGTCTTTAAACAGGGGGAACGGCCTAGTAACCCCTATCAAGTGAAACCCCATCTGTCTCAGTCGAAAAATCAAGGCTGCAGACATGTTTGTTTGTTCACACATCTTGTTACTCTGATTGTTTTGCTCGCTAGGTTTTTATGAGACATTTACCCAGCCCCCCCTGCATGCAAATTTATTTATGCAATTATTATTTTAAAAATGCAAAAATATCTACCACATGACTTATGTAACAGATGTGTGTAGGCTGCCTGTGAGTTCCTCTAAAGTTTCACATCTCTGGAAACTGCAAACTGATGCTTGACTGTGGGGGAGAAGTGTTTCACAAATTAATTTTATAAATTGTACATTTCTCTAGAAGGAAGAAAAATGTGTGGTGCTTCCCTTTCAAAGCCTGTATAGTAATATATGTAATATTTTTATACAGTTAAAAAGTTCAGTATTTTCCTGAATGGCTAAAAGGGAATTCGAGTAACGTAGCATAGCTCGTTATGTAATTTAGTTATCACACTTTTATTCAGTTTACGCAATAACCCTTCTGCTATGGTAGACTCGGACTCTCAGCACCCAATGACAGTGAACGTAAAAAGGTCAATGTTCCTTGGCAAGGTCTACATCGCGTCCTGATGTAAAGAAAAAGGTGAGAGCCCTCCTTCTTGAAGGGACATGAAGAACTTCAGAGAATTCTTCATGTTTCGAATTGACACACTTGGTCTTGATCGTTCAGTCTGTCGTTTACAAGAGCGATTCGAGTTGAGAACCGTTTTCAGAGTTACAACGACATTGTCTGTGAGTTGCAGGATACACCAGATGGCTTTAAATGCACCTACATTCTCTGCCTCCATCAGAACGGGCAGCTTCGGGGGGGGGGGGGGTGTTTTGGTTAATGGGCGGTGACTGATCTGATCGACTGCCTGTTCTCTCGGCCTTTACCATCGCCCCGCTCCGTCTTTACGGGTCAGTATCTGAACGCGAGCGGTGCCGACTGATATAACCACGGGTCAATACGGGGAGTGGATGAGAGAACCACCTCCCTGCGCGGGTCCTCTTTTTCAGTTGTCATTAGTGGCTTTTGTTGTCGCTCAATTAAACTTGTCATTTAGATGCCATTTTTTGCTAGCATGCCACATTACGCAGTCCCCAAGGTAAAATTACTGCAATTACCATCTGCAGCAGGAATAACATCAGGCTTGTCCTGGGAAAACTAATGTCATGTTTTCTGTTGTTTTCATTGAAAACTTAATTGGTGCGCGTGTGTGAGCATTTAATAACGATAATTGTGATGATGGTGATGATGAGGACGAAGAGGATGAAGAGGATGATGGTGGCGATGATGAAGATGATGACGACGGTGACTATTAACCCCATTAGTGCATTATTTGCTCACATTCGTTTGTTTTATTGACTTGCACGATTGGTCTAAAGGCGCTTGGAGTCGGTCGGTAGCGATCGGTACCGACTTTATATAAACGCTGATATTTTCCTACATCTCAGTCGCTGTAGTTTGTGCTGCCCCCTCGTTCGGCCCTCAGCCACTGGGTGGAGAGGAATATTGACATTCTCTGCTGTTGAAGCACGCCTGATTCTTCCATGTTAGATTTGATTTCTCCATTACAAGCAAGGATATTAGTGAAAAGACAACACTTTTTACAGAGCTGATAAAATGTAATGAATGATTTCTTCATGTCCACTGACATAGCCTTGTCGGTTGCGTGCTGCGTCTGCAGTCTCCAGCTAGAATTTAGCGATGCAAATTAGGACGTAAATGCCACCAGTTAACACAAATTAATGAGGGCCAGTTAATCAACAGCAAACAAAAAAAGAATGTCTCAGCACATTAAAATGCTAATTCCCACGCTGCCCTGCGTCACTGTCGTCGGAGAAAAGCTGGTAGAACGTATTTTCTTCTCTCGCTCCTGCATGGGAAGTGTTGCTTCACTGTTGACTCTGGGTGACCATGACCTCGTTTTCAGGAGAGCGTGGTCCGTCCACAGGTTTGAGTGGGGACACGTGTTGAAGCGTCTGCAAATTCCCACCATTTTGGCGTCGGCCTTGTCCTCAGCCTCCTCCTTCTCGCCCAGAGCAAAAGAAGGGAAATAACGATGGTACAGGGCTAATTGCCTCCTTTCCCCTCCTAATTGGGAGGAACAGGTTTCCCCTCCTGTCCTGAGGGAGGCACACCACAGGAACTGGCTCCTATTTTTCTGCCGACAGGGCGATAAATCCTCTAGTGCCGGTCTCCCGCAGCAGGGTGTCGCGTCTGACAAATCCAAGCGGTTTTGCTTTGATTGCTCATTCTCATCCTTTGTTGTTTTTTCAGACACTAAACAGTGAACCGCGGCAGCTGGAACCGTTTGTGCTAATGCTGTCAGTGACTGCCGGCTGGGCATATCTGCTGCTTGGGAATGTCCTCGTGCAGCTCCAATGTTTGTCCTTAGAAGGCCAGCGTTAGCCATTCGCAATACCGCTGTATACACAGCTAAGAAACAATACAAGCGAATTGTCAATGCAATAAACAGGACATCATTTATACGCATGAGCCAACAGGCCCGGTGGAAGCTGTCCGATTTGAGATCACTTCACGGTTTCGAGCTGAGGTTGCGTTCCAGGCAGAGGTGAAACCAGGGAGGGCAAACGGGACAACGTGAGCAGGTGGGAGGAAGGCGTTCCAGTTTTTTTTTTTTGGGGTGCCTGACACTGTTAATGTATGCCAGCATTAAAGACGTTTCCGTCTCGCAGCGGGGCCCGGAGGACCCATAGAGTACCAGGAGAGAAGCACAAAGCTCTATTGATCACGTCACCAGCCACTGGAGGGCGCCTAATCAATGTGGCGGAGGGCGCCTAATCAATTTGAGCAGTCCGAACGGTGGGTTCTGTAAGGGTATCCAGGTCTAATGCTCAGACCCTGCACAGGAAGTCATAAACCCGTCTGTGCTGGCTGACGGTGGGAAAAATGACATGGTCTGGTATGTGAGCTGTAGGGACTGAGCGGGTACAAACGCCACACGCTGGGAAAAGAGAAAAACCAGTCTGGAGTCTGCACATCAACACATCAGCGGTACAAGCACTTTGACTGGAGTTGCCCGAGGGCTTTCACTGAGCTATTATCTCAAGCAGATTTTTTATTAGGATACAGAACAGGTTATTGGTTTGATCGGAGTTGGTGCGGTCGTTGAAGCAGACTGGCTTGTTTCAACCAATCCAGCACGAATAGCAGGTTAGCTGGCTGTCGTTGAAATGCCGATGCATTACAACATTTGCTCTCTCCGAGAACAACGAGGTAAAATGTGTAGTGTTTTGCAATGCAGCATTTCTAGGCCAGAGTGTGTGGTTGTGGCTGCACCAGCGTGTTTGTGTTTGTGGAGGTACCTTTCTCTGCGCCTCCTGCCGACGCCTCAGTTTAGCGGCGCCGTAGCACAGCCACAGTTAATCATCGCCGCTGACATTTTGATTAAAGTTCTACCAAGGGTTGGGGGCTTCTTCTCCGCATGTCCCACAGGCGAGTGGGATTCTGTGCACATGGCCGCTCAATCGCTGCAGAGCACCGGGGAACCCTCCCGCCCCCGCCCCCGCCCCCTTACCGCATCTCATAAATCTACCTCTCCCCTCGTTTGTCTCCCAGCAAACCAAGCCGCGTGGAATCTGGCAGCTGTTGCTTTAGCCAGCCGTGGCTGCAGGGATCTGCGGCAATCTGCACTGAATCAGCAGACTGGGGACAGACAGTCTCTTGGGGACAAATCAAACTTGTTGTTGCAGCTTCCCCCGGGGCCGCCTGCCAGCGTGGCTCCATCAACACCACATCTGAATTCCTACCATCCTCAAAAGTGAAGGAGCACCAGTTTGTTCTGGTTTTTTAACCTCGTGCAATTTTCCCACCCAGCAAGTGTTTTGCTTTACAGCGTACAATGACATTCTAGACGATTCTGTGCTTCCAACTCCTCTGTGGGTTTCTCTGTTGGGTCCTTTTCTGTTTCTGCGTGACCATGCTCCAGTGCAGGAAGCTAGGTCCATACAGAAACGGTTTGTCGAGATCGGTGTGGAAAGCCTTCCCAGTGGAGGTTTGTTATACCAATAAACTCCATGTTAATGGCCATGACTTTGGAATGAGCTGTTCGATGAGCAGGTGTCCACATACATATGGCTTGTAGTGTACACGTGTCCCGCTGCTTGTTTAACGGTAGATTCCCAACAAACAGGTTGTGTGGCGAAACAAAGTTAACCAATACTGCCCTCTGGTGTTAAGAAGAGGAAATATTTAAAAGCGAAAGTTTTTTTTTCCTTTGGAATGACCTTGTCTTTGAGGATATTTTGCTAGAGGACTTTTTGACAAATTCTGTTCTGTTCATATTCTAATATGTATTCACAGTATTAGTACTTCAAACACAGTGGTTTATTTGTGACCAAAATATCATAGGTTTGGGTTGTTAATACCTTATGCCATGTGAATAGTCAGATATTCTTGACTCCAACTGTAAACATTTTTTCCTCAGATCTGGACGGACAGAGAACAATGGAGCATGAGAGGCGTCTTTTAACAAAAGGAATTTTTGAAAAGAACATTTTCAAAGCAAACAAATCGGGTTCAGACACAGCAAAATGTTGTATTAAATCCAACAATCCAAGAGGCCTCACATATATAGGCACTATATATAGGCCTTACTCTCTCAGAATTAATAACACTGGAAGTGTGTTTCCATCTATGCAAAACTTAACTGTAACTGTAAAATGTAATAGCTATATAAAATTGAAACCAGTAATATACAAAGAAAATTATACTAATAACAATATAAACAACCTAGGGAAACATGTATTTAAGTACAGCCACAATTATACAATGTGATAGTGACAGTAAAAGCCAGTTAATGATAAAAGAGTAGTTAATGCAAAAAATAAGAATACAGCCAAAACATTTTTTTTTAAAACAACTACTTAAAAATCAGGTCATCACTAAAAAACTACGGCTGCTTTTTAAGTCGCTCAAAGGGCGCAGTTTTGGGCAAGTGCAGTTTTTGGATAACTGTATTTCCAGTACGGCAAGGATTATTGATAAACTACGACACGGATTATTGACAAACAAACACAGCCTGTTTAAATTAACTGCATTTCTGCTGCTTTATTTGGTATTCAATTAGATATCGCCGGTGTAAATTATTTGACAAGCGGTATAGCGGTATTTTTGATACTAAAATGGATTTGTATCCATCCACAAACATTGTATCAAGTCTAAAAGTTATTTCTTTAAAGGGTGAAATAATCCTGGTATATTAGCTAATTGCCTCGCTATTTACGTCGCGACCGCCGATGGCTATTTTTATTTCAATGTAGCCGAGTATAAATTCACCATCTTTCTTAATTTTGCGTTTTTATATTTATATAAGAGTGAGTTTTACCGTCTGGTGCGCACTCTAGTAGTCGGCTTTCGGTAGGCTGATTTAAGAGCTCCTCCCTCTGGCGCCCAGTGGAAGGTCATTCGCTAGTCTGTGTGTTTTGGTGCGTAGTGAGTTATAGTCTGTGAACATGGCGGTGACGGCGGTGAAGAAATGTTGTTCCCCACTGTTTTTCGTCAATAGAAGTCTGTCTACGCCGAAAATAACGCTTCAGTGTGCTTATCACAAGAAGGTAAAGTGAAAAGCTGCGTTCTGTATTTGGTTTTAAGAGTTTGCTTGTCTCTAGGTTGTTCTAACTGCTGTTAGATAACAATGTTTCTTACTAACGTTAGCTAGTTTAAGGTCAATGCTTCTGTCTTTTCGAACATGTCTGTTATATCAAGTAACTTGTTAGGAGTGGATATTAAGGCCAAAGACATCAAGCTGTGGAATAAGGATTAAAATATAACTATGCATGGTTAATTTTATGCTATTCATCATAAATTAAACTTCGTCTGGCGTACCTAGTTACTCTTTGGCTAAATCAAATCTGTCTTCTTTAGTTCTAAAATAATAATAGATATCCTTGCAAGAAGTTTTGTATTTTTAGTAATCAGGACGCTATGTTCTTGTGTACGGCTTTCGAGATAATCTGCCTTTCTGGATAATTAATACGCGGCTGGCACTGATGTTTAGCCAAAGCATGTTTCCAAACCAGGGTGGCTTATGTGGTCATTACAACAACATGTAGTCGTCCATCGTGAACGTTAATGCTTGAAAAAAACAAAATTGTAGCCTAGAAGGAGTGGTCTAAGTGGCATTGAAAAGTCTTATATGCATCCCTATTTTTGGGGTCAGAAGTTGTAGTTCTGGCACGACTGTCTCCGGTTCAAAATGGAGGTTGGGGGGAGTCTACGCAGTGCTTACCGTCGCGTGGACAGATGCCAGCAGTCTTTGATGGGATAACGGTGTGATAGAGCGTGCCAAGGATGAATTGGGTTTAAAGGGTGAACGTGCTGGTGTTGTCAGACCCTAAAAAAATACTGGGTACGGGTTGTTGGTTTTTTTTTGTTGTTGTTGTTTTTTAAACCCTTCCTACCTGGTGGTAGTCTGCTTGACCTAGTTAGGTACGTGAACCCGTCACGGGCTGGCTGAAATCACGACGGGCTAAGGCTTTGGGAAGGGTTTCGGAAAGGCCAAATCCATTGCATCATTGCTTATTATCCAACGCCCCTTCCTGCCGTCCCTGAGACTACAGGGAATGACTCGGCAGAACTGAGTTTGGGTTTCTGTCCTGCAACAGCGCCTCATTGTCCTGCCTTGTTTGTTTTTGTTTCTGCTGCATAAACCTCTCAACGTCCTGTTATGTAAGGCAAGCTTAATGGGTATGACCCTAATTGGAGGGACATGGTTTCAGTGGAGGAGAGATTCATCTGGACCTTTTTGCTTTTGTCGTCTCCTCGAAAGGTGGTGGACCACTACGAGAACCCCCGGAACGTTGGGTCCCTGGACAAGAATGCCAAGAATGTGGGGACGGGTTTGGTGGGCGCGCCAGCCTGTGGAGATGTGATGAAGCTGCAAGTAAGCTTTGTGCCCCTCACCCAACCCCCCCTCCCGGGAAATGTTTGTTTACGGCCTATTTATTTCTGAGTTTTTGTTTTGTTTTTGTCTAAGTTGAAAAAAAATGTTATTTCCCAAGTGTCTATGTGGGAACAAAGTTTTTTTCACTTTGATTGCTTTTGGGCGTTTCTCATTGTGACTCTTGGCGGTCCCCAGATCGAGGTGGACGATCAGGGCAAGATCGTGGACGCTCGCTTCAAGACTTTCGGCTGCGGCTCAGCCATTGCCTCCAGCTCCCTGGCGACTGAGTGGATCAAGGGCAAATCTGTGAGCCGTTCCCACTTATGCCCTCGTTCCACTTCCTGTAACGGCCGTTTTCATGTACCTTCGCGGTCTCTTTTCAAATCCCTTACTTCCTCGCGTTTTTCTTGTTGCTTCCAGGTTGATGACGCGCTGAAAATCAAGAACACGGAGATCGCCAAAGAACTGAGTCTTCCACCTGTCAAGCTCCACTGTTCCAGTGTGTAAAACATTTTGGTTTAACTTCAGTTTGGGAACGGATTATGTCGAGGACAGGACCAGCCCGCTGTGTTGATCAGACAGGGAGGGGAGCGCAGTTGTGGTCTGTTCTGTAAAACTGGCTTCAGCTTTTAACCGTAATGCCAGTTAGATTCCCGTAGCCTAGTTTTAAAAGTTCAAAAGAAATTAAATGCGGTTGAGTCTTTAAAAACAAATTTATAAGACAAAAACGCATACACGCGCGGTCCAAATACCCACCAGGTGCTAGGTAAAGGGCCTTTTCTGCCAAGATAATAATCGGCGTCATTTGCCGATGTATGCCGGCGGATGACGGGTTTGTTCCTAACCACTTTCTCTCCTGCCTCCTGTCAGTGCTCGCAGAGGACGCCATAAAGGCAGCACTGGCCGACTACAGGCTGAAACAGGCGGTTGGGAAGGAGGCGGTTGCCGTGGCCACCAACTGAAGGGGCTCCTGACGGGGTCGCCCGCGGCTCCGCGCTGCTCTTCCAGGAGCGGCGCTCCCTAGAGGCCAGCATAATAACCCCCAGCCTACCCTTTCCCCGGTCGCAGTCTTTTACACGCACAATGGAAAAGCGCTCCTCGTTTGGGCTGTCGGTATAATGTAAAGCCTTGTGTCCGAGTCGCTCGGCTGTCTTCTGTGTTTCGTACCCTGTTGACCGCGTTGGCTCTTGAATGACGGTGCTTGACCAGGTGTCCTGGAACAAGACCAACGGTTTTCAGTGGGTCTGACTCCCCTGCGGCAGAGATGGTCGGACGGCTTCTAGCTGCATTCTCGTTATTTTGTGTGCAGTAGAGTTTACTCTCGCATTGTCAAGTCTTTGTATCTATCTCATGTCATTTCCGGCCTGGCCTCGTTACTCTGTTTGTGTATAAAGAAAATAAAGCATCTCTGGGTGACAGACTTGTCTAAGATACACTTTATTTTTTCTGTGCTTCAACATCTTTCTCGTGACAGTGAACTTAGGTTCACTGTCACAAGTTTTGACATTCCTCTTGGAAAGTGGTTTTTACATCTGTTTTTCTTCCATGAAAAATCATTAAAAACTTTTTAAATGACACCTTTCCTGGAAAGAGATACATTTTCAACCTGACCGATTATGTGGCCATACGTTGTAGAAGTCCACTAGATGGCAGCATTGTTTCAAATTTAGTTGATTATTAATCTGAGGAACCATGGAACCAATTGACAATGAAGATTTATCTGTTTTTAGCATTTTAATTTTTCTAACATTGTTGCATAATGTCAAGAATCAGTTCATTCTGAGATGGAAAAAAAATACATTGAGTTGGACAGAAATTCTTAGACCTGTTTTTTTTTGGATAAAGTGCAATTTATGGCAAGGGGAATTTCTGGTAATCTGGAAAAACATTTTTATAGAAAAGAGATTTTGCATCAGAACAAGCCAGAACCGAAACTAGCTGTACTCTATTAGGTAGCCCACATGGAATTTGTAACGGGTCTGTATGTTTTCGGGAAATTCCCAAATTACAGCTAATTTAGTCATCTGAGGACCAAAGGTTATCCTTATGGGGTTTTACCAAGCTACCATTCACTAAGAATCAGATGCATGGTCATAACCACATGCATTTTGGTTGATTTAGTTTCAAAACAAAATCCCTCCCACTGACGGTGGGGAAAACGGTTAAATCTAGGCCGAGTTGGCAGCTTCTGACATCAGAAAGGCTTGCAGGGAACGGCCGTGCGTGTAGATACTCCACGCTTCCAAGGCCGAGCTAAGCGCTGGGTGGCGTTTGCTTCAGCTTATCGCAAACCAGAACATAGGAAGTGGTCTTACTGTGGTTGACTTCCTTGTCCGTATAGTCATGGTCTTTTTTTTTCTTTCTGGGCGATGTGTGATGGTAAAAAAAAAAAGCTACTGTACAGTAAGCCCACCAGGGTCGATCAAGGGTAAAGACTAAAGGACCTGCAAGTTTGTCCCCCTGTAAGAGGAGTTTAATAAATCCTGCCTCCGCTCTTCAAACACCTCCGTTTCCCCTTTCCCTTCTCCCATGGAGAGGGGGAGGAATTAAACCCTTTACCATATTACTTCAAAGCAGGAAATGGAGTCGGGTTTCGGCAGGCGGAAATTCCTTTCCTCCCGCGGAGAGCAGACAGGCAGCCAGCAAACAGACTTCCTCTGGAGGGTGCAGAGAGAGAGTGGATGGTGTCTTTTAAACGGTCACCCAGCATGCAGTGGTGTCTTTTAAACGGTCACCCAGCACGCAGTTGTGTCTTTCAAACGGTCACCCAGCACGCGGTTGTGTCTTTCAAACGGTCACCCTGCACGCAGTTGTGTCTTTCAAACGGTCACCCTGCACGCAGTTGTGTCTTTTAAACAGTCACCCAGCATGCAGTGGTGTCTTTCAAACGGTCACCCAGCATGCAGTGGTGTCTTTCAAACGGTCACCCAGCACGCAGTTGTGTCTTTCAAACGGTCACCCAGCACACAGTGGTGTCTTTCAAACGGTCACCCTGCACGCAGTGGTGTCTTTTAAACGGTCACCCAGCACGCAGTGGTGACTTTCTGACCGTCTCCCTGCACGCAGTCACCCGGTCCTGTGTGCCTAAAGCATTCTGGTCCCTCTCCTAAAAGTTTGCTAATGGGCCACACCGGGCCTTTTCACTGTAAGACAATTGGTTGTTAAAGCATCACAGCGGTCTCCAGCTGAACAGGAGAGCACTTGTCTGCCTGTTCGCTCGGTATGAAGAGGCCTGACCGTGGCCCTGTAGTTCAGTTAGATCCAGAAGAGATAGCAGGCTGAAATCACGTGGGGGAGGTCGCTGTTGTACCCGACTCCCTGGATCTTTAACACATGGAGACGTTGCCTAAACAAAGGCTTCAGTGACAAATCAGAGGGATCAAGGAACTGCCTTCTCCCTAACTCACAGGCGCCGGTGGGCCGGGCTTTGTGCGTGTGTGCCTGGGCCAAGAACTGTGCGGGTCAAGGCTCACGTTATACGGCCCTGCTGGGATATGAAGAAGGAAATACCCCACATAGCTAACAGGTCTGTTTTGATGGTCAAGGGCAACTGGTGAAACACACCAATTGGGTATATGACGGGCCGTCTGACTTACGGTTTGAAAAATCTGCATTAAACTGGTGGGGGGTGGGCGCCAAGGGGACAAATTCTGTCCGCAATGTGGCGATCCTCTCAGTTAAATGTGAAACACGTGAAGATGACGACTGGTGAAAAATACGTCATATCCACAGAGGAGAACTGTGTGGGAGTTGTAGACATCTGTACAACCTTCTGAAAGTAGCACCAACAGGGAAGACTGTCCATACAATGGCTTCTCTTTGGCTTATGGCAGTACTGTCTCCATGGCAAAGGCCTTTGCTAAAAGTTAAATTAATGCAACTTTCACTACACCAACTTCCAGAATGTTCTGCCATTTATGACTCTGGCAGGGATCTGGCAGGGATTTTTGCGGGGTTGGGGGATCATGTACGAGTGATGGCGGTTTTGGGTGGGAATTCTGTATGTTACTTATCTCCAAAAATAAAAACATCAGTGGCCTGAATAAAAACCCAGTTGACTGACACATAGGTCAGCTGAAGAATTAAGGACTGATGCTTCCGGGTCTGATCAAATTATTTTGTAATATTTCATTTAAGCATTTTACTGTGTACTGCACCATAAGATAGCATAATAGAAATGAATACTATTTGTGAAAAACTGTCCCTGACAGTTCCGAGCTAACACATAACGTTTCCATACAATTGCAGTAATGTTATTGACATGTTTTGCAATATGAACGATAATAATAAAACAATAATATACGAGGAGTTAAATCGTCATTACTTAGTGCTAGGGCAACTGCAGCTTTAGAAAAGTTATTTTTTTAAATATAAAAATATTTACAAAAAAATCTAATGAAACACATAGT
Source organism: Hiodon alosoides (assembly GCA_025775065.1). NCBI lineage: Eukaryota > Metazoa > Chordata > Actinopteri > Hiodontiformes > Hiodontidae > Hiodon > Hiodon alosoides. Next base: position 18,910 of record JAOYSI010067382.1, read on the forward strand.
AAAGACTCCTATCTGAATCTTTTTGTCATTACATGTATAGATTGTCACGATAATACATGACTTGCAACATATCTTCCGCTTCTTGTCCATCTCGTCATACACGATACATTATACGCGCTTCAGAGAGACAGACAGACACAAACAGACCCCAGGGTACAAACACAGACGCAGCAGATGTCCGTCACTTCAAAGCGACGGTGAGAAATGTCCAGATGAGAAACTCAACACATTGCAACACAAGTTTTTAAAACACAGCCGTTTCTGCCTTGATGGTTTGCACGACAGAAGCCACGACTTCCTGAACTTCTGCCACTTCAGACCTCTCTTCCTGCTGGGCCTCTGGCTCCTCCGGAACAGATGGAGCTGTGTCTGGGTCGACTTCCTGTTTAAGGACATCCTTCTTGAGCAGCTCAGCCTCTTCTGGGTGCCCAAGACTAGCCTGGGGTTCACTCGGGCGGGACGACGTTTCGATTTGAGGCCTACTCCCCTCGCACTGATCGAGAGGCTCCTGCGCTCGTGCGATCTCCTGGGGTTCACTCGGGTGGGACGACGTTTCGATTTGAGGCCTACTCTCCTCGCACTGATCGAGAGCCTCCTGCGCTCGTGCGGCCTCCTGGGGTTCACTCGGGCGGGACGACATTTCGATTTGAGGCCTACTCCCCTCGCACTGATCGTGAGGCTCCTGCGCTCGTGCGGCCTCCTGGAGTTCACTCGGGCGGGACGACGTTTCGATTTGAGGCCTACTCCCCTCGCACTGATCGAGAGGCTCCTGCGCTCGTGCGGTCTCCTGGGGTTCACTCGGGCGGGACGACGTTTCGATTTGAGGCCTACTCCCCTCGCACTGATCGAGAGCCTCCTGCGCTCTTGCGGTCTCCTGGGGTTCTGTGGTCTCTGTGGCTTCTGGTTTGGGGTCCTTATCTTCCATCACTGGAGCTTTGGAGGGGGTCCGCAGGTTCTTGGCCGCCATTTTGATCTCTGCTTGGAGCTGCTTGGCAGAATCCACCGGCCCCGCCCGCTGAGCGTCTGGAGGCCTTTCTGGGACTTCACTGAAGGCCCGGGTGCCACCAGACTTGTCCCGCTCGTCCACGTACCTCCCAACGGGGAACGCGGAAGGGTAGTAGGCGCTGGCCTTGCGTCTGCGGCCGACGAAGGAGGCGCAGCAGACGGCGAAGACGGCCACACAGAGGAGAGAGGAGGCAGCCAGGACAAGGAGCAGGTTCTCCTGCAGGAAGTCGGCCACCCGGGCGAGGGGGGAGGGCTCCACCCGAGCACCGTCGGAGGCCCCGGCCACCCGTGACGTGAGGGCGGGGCCGCGGGTGGTATACCAGGCGGGGTCCAGGCCTCCCAGCTCCACCTCCCCGCTGCCTTCCATGCTAAAAGGGAGGGGCGTAGCATCACAGTCGATACGCCACACGCCAAGGCATGCAGAAGCCAGACAGAGGGCCAAACCGCTTTTCATGGCTCTGCAGGAAACCTGAAACAAACAAACGCAAAGCTGTCAGCTCCTTTAGCTGTGGGCCAAAGTTACAGTCGGATGGGTATCTGGAAAAGGCCAGGATAGGATAGGATACACTGTTTATTCCAGCGGGGAATTTGGTTGATCTGTTCTATATACTTTATACACACCGTAGTTTCATTACACCGGCCAAAGCTCTCGGTGTTCATTGCCTGCTATAAACTTGGCATCCGCCTGCTGTTTCGTTTGCTCAGCGCTGGTTTTTGAGTGATGACCGCACTGCCTGACGTGGCAGATTCAGCCGTCTGAAGCTTCATTATTAACGCACAAAAAGGCCTCTGATCACCAGACCAAGGCAGTCACACACAAGGCACTTTAAATGGCCTCTCCGGCCAGGTGCTGGCTGGTTGCTTTTTTCAGCACCAGACAGAGAGGCTTGTCTTCTCATCACATGACCGGATGGATTATTTGTTTTTGGGTTTTTTTTTTGTTTTTTTCTTCTTTTTCTTCCTCAGCACAACCTGCTGTGCTTGAGAATAGAATCCATTGTCCAGGGAGGAGAAAATAATGTCCCGTTTCCTCTGAATACACGAACATCTTCAGTCCCACATCAGGATGGCAGACGCACTCGGGGTGCAGCCGCAATGCGCTCGCAATGAGACTCAGTACAATACAGCCACAGTCCCATAGTGCGGTTACACATGACACAGTGCGGTCACAGTCCCATAGTGCGGTTACACACGACACAGTGCGGTCACAGTCCCATAGTGCGGTTACACACGACACAGTGCGGTCACAGTCCCATAGTGCGGT
>JAOYSI010067414.1:0-22782 GCA_025775065.1 Hiodon alosoides
CAACACTAAACATAACCAACACGTATAAGACATTATTTACATGACGGAACTGTCGGAAGCTAAGCTACCTGGCAGCCTCCGCGAGGGTGGCTACAGTCCATAGCAACGGGGAGACGCACTTCGCCATCCCCGTTACAATATATATATATATATATATATATATATATATATATAGCGAGGTCACATCAAAGAAAATAACATTTTCTTGTACATTTTATGTAGCGGGATACCGTTATTAGGACAATTATTACAATAAATTGTTAAGTCTTATTCATGATAAAATACACATTCCTACAGTCAACGGCTACAGAACAGTAGCATTCTGGGCAGGTTAATAGAAAATATAACTTAATGAAAATATACATTCGATATGCTAGAACGTACAGATTTTTATTATCTTATCGAAAAGTCCTGTATTTATTTAGTAATTTATTGCTTAATTAAACCTGTCTAATATATTATATCTTGTAGGCTGAGGGCTTAGCTTGCTACGTAACCAACAGTTTTCAGGTCAGCTCGCGTCACTTCCTTTCTCTTCTGGACGGTTCAAGCTGTCTTCTTCCTGTGTCTCGCTGTCGGAGTTCAAGGTTCATGTGGGGTTGTTTTTGAGATGAGTTGGCGTTAGCAAACAGGAACTGGCGAAATTTCGAGGAAATAAATAATTATAAAATTTATATAGCGCGTATTTTGGCTTGGGGGGGTCTGAAGCCTAGCTAGCTTTCTGCTTTCATCGAAAGTAAGTGAAATTCGATGGTCTACGAAGTTTATTTTTGTTCAACTATGTTGTTACCAGCTTGTTTGTGAGATAGACTTTGCTTGTTGAGGTAGCTATGAACTAAGTGCATCGGAGGACAATGTACTAATATGTGTGTGTATATATATATATATATTTTTTTTTACGTATAACCTATGCTATAAACAGCATACGTCGAAATTTATTTTAATTGTTAATTTAGTGCTTAACTGTTAGAACACTCTAACACGTATCCTGGCTGAAAAGGGTACGGTATAACTAGCATAATATAAACTCAAAATGCAATTCATTGTTCTGTGTTTTAATGTTCTTCTAACAGTTCTTCGTCTAATGTTCTTCCTAAGAGAAGTGATGATGATGAATATACAAAAAAAAGAATACTTCCAGTTATGGCAATGCAGAGCACAATTACATTCAATTGCGCTAAAGTGCTGGTGGTGGAGCGATACTCTCCTAACCGAACGTTTCAACATGCTTGTAATAAGCTGCGTGAAGAAAGGTGGTACTGTCAGACTTCTCTACTTAAATTCTCAATTTACAGATAGAAACTTGTCAATTATAGAAGTGTATATAACACATCTACAGGCAAAACAAATGGGTAAAACTGGACATATCAGCAATAAAGATTTTCCTGTTAAAATTAGACGTCGGCATAATGGGCACATTATGACAAAAATTAAGGAAATGGTTCTCATCATACATTACCTTTTATAAGAATTATTGGATTAAAACAATATCTAGACTCTTACCGTTTAACTTGTAAGGTTTACCCAGATAAATTCCTGTAAAACCCAATGCACCTTCACCAACATGTGACGCAATTTTGGCGAATTTCACCCGTCTAGTTTTGTGTTATTGGTTTTCTTTGGACCACAAACAGGAGATAAGTTAGTTGTTTTATATTTTTATTTTTTAAACTTCAATAATACGTCTACAATTCTATCCCCTTTATGAGATACATGCAGGTCCCAGCCACGATTCTGCTGTCTGAGGTTTCTTGTATAGAGCAGTAGGTGGCGCTGTTGGTTTATCGTGCTACTATCGTAAGCATTACTCAAGAGCAATATAATCCAGTTATCATGCCATAAGAACATTCTTTTGTTGAAACAAGTTTTAACTTGTTTTAACAAGTTTTAACTTGTTAACCCCCCCCCCGTGCCTCTTTGACCTTGATCCCATGCCTTGGATGCAAGTCTCTATATACTAGATAAGGACATAAGCAATGCTTTCAGTCATTAAAAAAAAAAAAAAAAAACCCTGCTAATGGTTTTGACTCTACATTAGTGACCAATCACTGAGGTAGAAGGGCACACAATGCATCTGTCTTATATAAACATTATTTCCGTATACATTTTTTAAAATCCTTAAATCACAGGTGCGATTTTGCAGCATGCTTCCTCTTCATTAATGGAATAGGTCCAGAAACTTGAACACAACTGCGTAAAATCCAAAACTCGGTAATGCCTGATGAGGGTGTCATGATGTGAGTGTGATGGTTTGACCTCTCCCTGACAGTTGCCTGTTGTCAACATGAGTCTCCAGTGGACAGCCGTAGCCACCTTCCTTTATGCCGAGGTGTTTGCTATGCTGCTGCTGTGTATCCCCTTCATCTCTCCTGGAAGGTGAGGCAGTATTACAAGTCTTCGGCTGGCGTTGGGGAAATTAAATGTGGAGTGGCAAAGTTTGTTTAAAGGCACTGGGATTTAAAATAAAATGTATTTTCTAATGCAATTTGAAGGGAGTTTATTTCAAATAATATCACTCTAAATCTTTTTAAAGGCAGTTGGGTCAATAAAAGTAGAGTTTAAAAGCACTGGACACTTTGCATGCGTTTCCTGTTGGATGCAAAGTTGACCATGGTTACATGCCAGTTTTACTGGGCATTTCCTATGCACACCATCATGCAAATAGTGCAGCGGTTGTTTAGAGAATAACCTAAACTGATGAATGTGCTTCTTTGTATTTACGGTACAGAATCTAGCACATTCTGGCTTCTAAAAATATTCTACCAAACATTGTTTTGCCTTATTCACTTAGTGGAATGCTCCTGTTGTGTCTGGGTATGTGTGCCAGTGTGTGTTGTCATGGCAATATTTCTCGCCAGATGGAATAAGATCTTCAAGTCTCGATTGGTAAAAGTCATCACAACTTATGGAAACACCTACTTCATGGTGGCCATTGGTATTCTGGTTTTTCTACTAATTGGTGAGTCTTGTCCTTTAATGGGTTGCCATTTTTTTTGGATGATCACTTCCACCATACAGCATCCTGCACTGTGTGGTGACACTTCTGACTTTTACCTCTACAGATGCATATAGGGAGGTGAGCAAGTATAGCGTGACTGAGAAGGTGGACCTGAGCAACAACCCTGTGGCTGTGGAGCACATTCACATGAAGCTTTTCAGAGCCCAGAGGAATGAATACATAGCTGGTTTCGCTCTTCTTCTATGCCTGTAAGTTGGTTGTTGGTCTGTTTCCTTTGGGACTGGTTAGGTCTGTGTGCCTCACTGTAAAGGTCAGAGCATGGAGCAGAGGGGTGGGTTGGGATGGGGGGGTGGTCAGAATCTGTTTGTACCATTTTTGCTCCTCACAGCACAGGAGTCTTACTTCCAGGATTCCTCCTCCCCAACCACAAGGAGGTTGTATTTCGCTTACTATACGGGTGTTAACATAGACCAGGCAAAACTCCTTTAGGATATATCTAAGACTCTTCCAGACTGTAGACTTCTCAACTTGGGCTGCACCTCAGTTATTCATACACACAGTTTGACCATTTTAGAAGGGTGATCTGCAGTTGAGGGAACTTAGTTGCATGTCATGTCTAAATTAATTCTGATGTTTGACAAAAGTTTAGCTCAACACTTTAGCCAAAGCAAAGTCTATTATGCAAGAAGTATTTTTTCAAAGTAACTTTCTGAATGATTTGCTTTTCAGAAATCATTAGAATCCATTTCACACTGAAGTTGTCTCCAGCATTTTACAGACATTGTGGTCGGTGTAAAAGGGTCAGTGCAGGGCTCTTCTGCAATTTTCCTCCGGCTACAGGACTGTGTAAATGGAGCGGGGGGGGCCATACAGGCATATCGACACATTACCTTCTATGTGTTGGCATGAGGTAATGCGTAAGTTAGTGGGTGTAACCAGTCATGTACTTAGAATGTTGTGACAACGGCTGGCGAGATTATTTACTTGTTTGACTGCAGACGCATTCTTTTTGTTATTTTGACTTTTATATATTTTATTATTGGTTCCATTTTTAAAAAATTGAGGGTAGGTGGCAGTATAGTGAAGTTACGGAACTTTTTTGTTGAGAGGGCGACTCAAATTGGTTAAAATTAACAGCCGCTTTGCAGGTGTAAAAGGGGCCGAGTTTTCCAAAGCAGCCCACCACTGTGCAACAGTAGTATCTTAATGATGCCTTTTTTTAAGGGAGTTTTAGCCCCTACTGCTACACATAGATTGAGAGTTCAGATCCACTACAGGTAAAACATTCTGTATCTGTGATCATTTATCATAGGTCATCAATGTAATCAATGCCCTGAAAGTGCCCCCGATCAAACTTATCAGGCTAAATCATTTATGAATGATTGAAGCTAAAGTGTTTTACTCTAATGAGAAATGTTCATGTAATTCAGATGTTGTGAACATAATGAATAGGTTGTAGTTCACTCAAACTATTATCTGATTGCAAACGATAAACAGCCTGTTTGTTACTTTTGTAATCAGTGATTTAGAGGTGGGAAAGTGATATATAAAATCCCTGAACTATGGTTATTGACCCCTACGTCGTAGTGAGAACCAATTAATTCCATACAAATCCTATATCACTCAATATTGTTAAAGTTTTCTTATTTGTTTAGTATACTATTATATAATCTTAGATGTCGTAAACACACAAATTACATTTACATTAATAAGCCTGGTTGTAAATTTATTTAGATTGTACAGTAGCTGTGGAAAGAATGTCAGAGGGGGCCCGCTAGATATTTCTGTTCACAGGTCCCATCAAAAGCAGAAAGCCCTGGGGGCCCTCGTTGGTCGAGCACTGGCTGACTGGCCGCGTCGTCCGCTTTGCTCCGCTCGTGTACCCGGTCTGCATATTTTCTCCATACAGGGAGCCTGTCGTATTCCTCTGAATGACAGACTATGAATAGCCTCTGGGAAGGCTACAACCACTACCGGGGCTGCCAGCTTTGGGTGTCAGGTTTGTAATCACTTGGACAGCTGCACTCATGAGCACCCCAACCACATGTGCTCAGGCAGCCGTGCATGAGAATTGTATTTATTTCCCGGGGGATGTCATTCAGAAGAACCCATAGCCAAGGAGTTGTGTTACAGGTCCTACCCAAAGTTACTCAATGCTTACTGCGCCTCTCGGGGTACTGCACACGAATGCCGTAATGGCGACTAGCCTCGTCACGGACGATAACTTTAGACCCCCCCCGCGTGACACGTGTAATGCAGGGATTTCTGTAGTGGCTGAAAGAGTCTGATGGTTGAAGGTCCTTTGGCGTGATGGCTTAAGTTGCAGTGTGTTCAAGCGGACCACGGTGTGCACACTTGGCTCGAAGTCGATATAACCAGGGAATTCTGTAAGATGCCACTACCGAGAGACTATTCCTCCTCAGAGCTGTTGTTAATTGTGTAGAGAAGTCTACCCATTCGGGTCCGCAGTGCTCCGGCTCCGTAGCCAGCTTTTAGCGGCGCTGGGAGTGCTGGTGCCAGAGTCGAGCTGGATTCAGGCTTATCAGAGCGCTCCGTAGCCAGCTTTTAGCGGCACTGGGAGTGCTGGTGCCAGAGTCGAGCTGGATTCAGGCTTATCAGAGCGCTCCGTAGCCAGCTTTTAGCGGCAGTGGGAGGGCTGGTGCCAGAGTCGAGCTGGATTCAGGCTTATCAGAGAGCTCCGGAGCCAGAGATGAGGAGCATGGAGCCACTCAACTCTCTCCTCCCCTCCCTTTAGAAACTCCTGTGAGGTGCTAGTTTTTATTGACTCAGAATGTTCTGCTCTGACTCAGAGGGATGAAGGTACACACAAAACAGGATTTAAAAAATTGTAATCCAAAGGGTGTGGTGGAATAGATTTATAGGAACAAACGTGGTATATTGGTCACGCATGAACACAACATCCTATCAAAGTATTTCTGACGTGGGAAAACGGAGAGGCCTGAACGCACTCATGAATGAACAGCAAATGAATGTTCTGAATGAATCCTTGTGCTACCATTCATTTGACTCGTGCCCACTCTGATCTCTTAGCCCTGTGAACCCGTGCCAAGAGTGGTTCGGCCTTATATTCTTATCTTTTGAATTCCAAATGTTCATCTTAAAAAATGACAAACTTTATCCAAGCAGCAGATAAATAAATAAGGATCCCATCCAGCTTTGCCTGTGGCTCGGGGGCTGGAGCCCGGTTATAGAAGCCAGAGCTGCGGTGTGTTGCTGCTCCGGAGCAGGGGACCGATTCTGCTCCTCTTCTCAGTCTTTCCAATTGATGTAAATGTTTTCCACTCTTGCCTGGGAAGACGTGCCGTACTTTTTGGTTTGTTGCTGTACAGGACGGCCTTTTAGCAGTCACTGCGATCAGTTCATAGTTGGTGAGGTCCACAGTAGCACTGGCTTTGGTTTATTCAAACATTAAAACCATCACTGCCCCATTGACATTCACCATTTATTGATGGAGTGGGCTAGCCAGGGCTGACCAGGAACAACATGGTGAACGTCTGTGGTGAGATGTGTAAATCTTCACTGGGATTATTTGTAGATATGAAATACAGTTCTGTCCTGGTTTGTCCATTAGTAAAGTCATGTGTTAAGTTATGTGTTTTCAATGTACGCAGCAGCTTACTTTTATCAGTTGACAGTTTTATGTGAGAAGTGAGAAGGCTCTGGCACCAATTTCCATATTTTGGGAGCTCCACGGTGTGGTTTCCCCCTCTGCCAGTACTGTGACTGTATGCCTTTGACTCCTAGTCACTCTGCATTTATTAGCCCCACTGGAGTTTTGCGAAGAAACTCATACTGTTATTTTCTTTATCACGTTAAGTTTGGGGAACTTGAGACCAATGAGGAAAAACCTGTGCACAGTACTCGATTAAACATGAATAGTAGCCTTGGCTTAATGGAATGAGGGCTCGGTATTAAACAAAGGCACTAAGAAAACATGTTTTTATTAAATTGGATAAGGTATGGTAAAATCTACTGGGCTCTAAAGATCACATGGAAGCAGAGGTAGTACTTGTTGGGACTGGGGTTGTTGGGTTACGACTCCCTCCGTTTCCCTCCCAGAGTGTTGAGGCGCCTCGCAACGCTCCTCTCTCAGCAAGCCACCATGATTGCGTCCAACGAGGCCTTCAAGAAGCAGGCGGAAGGAGCCAGCAACGCTGCCCAGAAGTACATGGAGGAGAATGAAAAGCTTCAGGAGGTCTGTGGTGTCTGCGTTTTCATATACATATATTGACGTTTTGTCAATTACTGGAGGGAGATATTAATCCTATGTTTGTTCCCCAGTTGTGTTGTAAGTTAAGCAAAGGTAACATAATATGCCCCACGTGATGTACCAAACCTAAAAGATCCTAGCATGCAAACTGAAATTAAATATTTAGATATTTAAAAATATTTATTTAAATAAAGAAGCATCTTTTGTGTTCCCTCTCAAAAGCTGCCTTTTCCATGTAAACCATGATGACCAGCTGTCAGGGTGTAAAAAAAAAAAAAAAAAAAAAAAACCCTCTCAATCTGTATTCCGTGCCAAATCCAACCCAGAGAAACTGCTGCTGTCAGTTGTTACCCTAAGTACTCTTACCTAATGACCGCATGAGGGCAGTGTTTTACTCGTGAAAGTGGAAAAGAAGCTGAAATTCTCTCATTCTATGAAATGCAAACTTGCAAACAAATGCTATATCAAATTTCAATACCCTGATGAGTTATTTATTAATAATTAATTATGAATTGGCCTTGACGATCGACAGATGCATTCTGCGGCTTTTTATGAAGAAAAGGTAAGATTTCCTCAGCTCCATCAGGTGTATAGATGTTTTTCCATTTGTATTTCAAGACACAGTGCAGAGTATGGTTAGTGAGAATATGTATCATGTTGATCTTATTTGAAGAGAAACCAGGAGATAACAGTGAGGGATATTTATACCTTTGACTGCCACTATACAGTGGCCCCTTTTGAGGATTTGTGTTACTTTTCATTCAGTGGAAGTGCTATGGTACTTGTCTGTACCCTTTGCAACTGGTCCTGGCTAACTATGCGAGGAATTAGTTGGATATAGCTGTAGTTGCTTCCCCAGTTTTAAATGATTAATTTTTAAATTAAATAGGTTAATGTTTTGCTAAAATCTTCATGCTAGTTCATATTCATACAGGTCCCAAGCAAGTAATTTAAAACATTAGACTCCTCCCCTAGTCACTGTCCAAAGGTCAAAGAGCTTATAAATATTCTGCAAGCCAGGAGTTGCACATGTCACAATTAGTCATTACTGTCAAAAGGGTTTAACACACTACTTAGAATCAGAAACAAGGCAGAATACACAGCCCTGGTGGCCAGAACCGTATAGCTTGATTTCTCTTATACTGAAAGCACTTCTAAAGGTTATTTCAGAATGCTATTGCTCTTACCTTTATATATAAAGTGATCATTTTATCTATATAAATTGCACAAAATAATCGGCTGTTAAATGTGTAAGTCACTCCGTTTGATCGCTGTGATTATGAAGCATAGCACAACATATGTGCACTTTTTGCCAAAAATACCAAATCTCTGTCCTAAATGACAAGAGTTTAGAAAAATGGAAATGCTCAGTCAAACTTATGCTAGCAAATAGTTATTTACCATAATGTAGAACCAGTCATACTGGCCTTACTCATTCTTTTCTTGGTTTACCTGAGGTTAAATGTAATCTGGAAAGTGATAGAAAACCAGGCACAATTAGTAGCCTTAAATATACTTGCTTGAAATGTCCCCTGGAAACATTAACAGTGGTAGTAGTATCTCTATTGTAAATGTTTTTATGTCAATGAAACTTGACTATGAACACATGTTGCATTCCTTCTGAATGTTATTTCCTGTGTTAATTGGCTTTTATTGCTGCAAACATTGCATAAATGGCAAATGGTTGAGTTGTCCCATTTTCGATCACATCCATTAAAGCCAGTTTAGGCAGGTTTTCATTATTCTTAGTCTTATAAGGCTTTAACTGTTAAGTAGGTTAGGTTTGATTGCTTACAAAATACCCTTAAGGAACAGCAACAACGCCAAGTGTCCCAGATAGTCTGATCCTTCCCTTAAGAAAACCTTGACCTTGTTCTGTTTGGTGTAATTCCTGCGTGAATGATAAAGTATTCCCATATAGTTTACAGTATTTTCAGGCCTTCTTTATTATCTATTAATATATTAGGTTATAAAACATTGTATTTTACAATGAAAGCAAAAGGTTTTGAATTTTTATTTGATAAAATATATTATGTATGGGTAGCAAAATATAATTTTAATGCAAGTTAAACCACTTTGTTACCCTTTATCTCAGAAACATGAATTGCGATTGCTTGGCGAAATTAGTTGCCATACATGATCAGATCAGGCTGATCTAATCTAATAGGGGATTGTAGCGCCTTTACTGAAACTGCAGACTTGGGATTGCTAAAATTATATAGCATTCCACACGAGTTTCCCCAGTTGATGCAGTAACTGTTGATAATGTAATAATTTATTGTAACGTAATTTAAAGTGTTAGTGTTACTTGAGCTTGAGTAGAAGAGGATTAAATGGGGCTGTGTGCTTTAACACAAATGAAAGATCTTTCAAAACTTTTTTTATGATTGTTTGCAAGTTTGCTCATCACCATATAGTCTGAATGTACAGTAGATTCTTATCCAATGCCAGAGTTTTTGGTTAAGCTTATGTGAAAACTAGTGTTGGGAGAGTTAAATATATTAATCCATTCAGACTCTTCAGCTCTTCACTGGTAGTTCCGTGTTTCAGGATAAGGAGAGCAATTGACTTGGTGACCTAACGTATATGAGTTTGCTTGCTAAATATACCTTTTTGTTTAGGCTTATGTCTCAGCATAGGAAGAATAAAGCTGGCTGTCTAATTATATAAAATGTTGAGAATACAGAAAAACAAATGAGTGTTTAAGATCTGACTCAATTGCCCCCTCATGCTGGAGCATTACTCCCTCCCAGATTCTCTGGAATCAGTTATTCAGATTTGCCTTTGACTGTAACAGCTTAATTTATCATTTATCAAACCTGTCATTTCCTCAAGGTATTAGCTTGCCTATGTTTTCTATTGTTTAAAATATTTAATTACTGTTAATATACCTAAAATTGTATTAAATTGCCTAACCTCTCGGTTGTAAAAATATGAGTGAATAAGTCAGTGACACATTCTTGAATACATACTAGAGGGTGTAAACTGGCTATGTTTACCTGATTACAGGCAGCCATAAGTTGATAACATTCCCCATTTGTTCGTCAACTCTAACATGTAAATGGTACCATTTAAAACATATTTCTCATGATTAAGGATTGGGTGATTAATAATTAGCTGAGGGAGTTCCAGTTGAGCAATCTTGCGTCTCAAGAAATGCTTCTTTTGTTCAGTTGTAGTATATTTAAGCTGTCAGTTCTTTAAATATACTGTTATTGGGACAAATAAGAGGAGCTTGTTGGTTTTCAGGGGGTTCTAGAATCCTGTTCTCAACTGTGGAGCCAGTGATCCCTATGGGGTACAGTTTGTCATTAGATGTACTTGTAAGCCAGAACCAGGGTAATAAATCAGATGTCAATTTTAGCACTGAAAGATATTAAGTATTTGCTTGAGGGAAAGAAGCAGGCGAGTTGGCAAGGGTTCTCGGTTCTGTAGTCAGGGTGCCTCCAGTTGTCCACATGAGAACATACTAGCTGGTTAGGGCCGGTAGCAAGGAACAGGCAAACCACCAACAGGTGCAGGTCAGGGGACGTGGTGTACTCTGCAAGGGTTTGAAGCAATAGATTCCTGGCTATCTGCCATCGGACAAGTGTGGTCGATTCTGGGGATGTGGTCTATGACCAGTCCAGTCAAGTAGTGGTTAAATTTGATTGGCTCAAATGCGCAAAACTTGGAATGCTGTGAGGCCTTGTGTTTGTTTATAATCTAAAGCAGGAGATGGCTTTGTTTATAGAAATTTCAGTAACTAGAATCTGGGGGTGGCTCAGTTGAACATATGGTAAATGCTACTGACAGGGCATGAAAGTTATCGCAATAATGCAATTCTTTAAAGGCCTTTTGGTTCTCAGAATGGAATAAACTCGCTTTGTTTGGACAACACGGTGTGGATGACAACTTTAATTTAATGCAATTGTGAAAAGGTTTGACACGTCTTGAAATATTGACTGTATGGAGTGTCAGTTGTTACTCACCCTTCTCTCTCGACAGAAACTGAGGGAGGCTGGGGTGCCTGTCCCTGAGGTGGGCAGCAAAGCTGGAGGAGGGCTGGAGGGGGAGAACAAGTCTTTGAAGACAGAGATTCAGAAACTGAAGGATGAGCTTGACGCCACCAAGAAAGGTTAGTTAACTTTTAACTGATGTATGGTTTAATGTGCACTATAGTGTAGCTTTTAATAAAGGGGGGAAAATGTTGCTTCAGAGACATAATTTGTTATCAAAACGTATGCCTAAAAACGATTTGCCATGACTTCAGTTTGGACCACTGTCATACAGTACAGCTTTATAGTTGAACTACAACAGGCCCACCAAATGTTATCCTGATACTTGTAAATGATTTACCTGCCATTCTTAATGGTATATATCCCAGACTGCATGGCTAGCTCCAAGGTGGCTTTTCCAAGTCCGTCATATATTTTCCAGCCTGAGAAGGAGGAAGAAAAAAATGCACTTTCTGCATGACTAATAATCATTAACAATGTCCCCTGATTCTGTGTGTGTCGGTCTGTCTTTTTTTTTGTTGTTGTCCATTTGGCATGAGCAGCCTTACAGAAGTCTGACAGTGATGTGAAGGCCATGAAGAAGCAGTCTGAGAACCTGACTGTGGAGTATGACCGCTTGCTGGTAGAGCATTCCAAGCTGCAGGTCAGTAGTGCTGCTGCTCTGCTATTGGTTAGATTATAAGCCCTAGTTTTCACGCACAAGCTGGTAACCCCTTGCACCATACCCATAATAATGACCGACTTCTCGGCTGATGTGCTGAAAATGACAGTGAGAGGGCTATGAGATAGCCCTCTGAATATGGGAGATGTGATCAGGTCAAAGAGAGGTTTTCCACACCAAGTGATTTATTTTGTTTTCCGTGATGTAAACTCAAAACCTAAGGGTGACCTGAAGCAAATGATCGCTGTCTTTTTCCACATTTTTGTTAACTTGGTTTTTTAATTATTTCGAATGTTAAACTGTTAGGAATACGTTACGGAGCTGAATGGGTCGGTCTGGTTACATACAGTAACCAGACAACCCTCTGCACTATCATTAGCTTTCTATCATTAAACTGACACATTTGAACGACTCTAATTGTTGCTTTTAATGGGAGCAACTGGGGGTTAGATTTTAATGCCCATAGCATGCGCCAGTGTGTAGGAACTACAAGTGTCTGCATCTCGTTTTACTTCAGGCACCACACATGTCCTGGTGGCTGGGGGCACACAGGCCGTGTCTACATGTATGTTATGGCGTGTTGTTCGATTGATCCCCTCTAACATGCTTACGCGAAGCCTTACTGGCAGCAGTTTTATTGTTGCCTTCAAATAGAATGGCACAGTGAACAGCAGTAGAACAAATGAAGGTTGTTGGTGCCATGTTTAGATTGTGCTTTCCAGGCCTTTCCTTTGGTAGCTGTCCAGAATCACTTAAATTGTAGTAGGTGTAACGGACATGTGAACAGGACTCCAGTGGCACACTGATTTAGAACAGATTGAATTTCAGTGCTTGTAAGATGTGGTACATAAAAAAAAGCCTCCTAAGGTTAAACATTAATTGGCTCATCCTGAGTATGGCTAATTTAAATATGTAAATTAGTCCAGTTGATGCTGGCAGATAAACTTCTGCTTCTCATTTGCTGTACGCAGAAATGTCTGCATCTTAAACCTCAAATGGCTTTTCTGGATATGTTATCCATGTATTCAATTTGCCATAAATTATGCAGTGTACCGTGTGAAATGTTTACTTAAATATGAAATAATGTTTTGGTGATTTAATTTGAACAGATGATAAAATGCTGGTGTAATGCTGTGCTTTGTCTTTGGAAGTGTCAAGCATAACCCTTTTAAAGGTTAATTATGCGTTCAACCTCTTAAAGTTCACTTAATGTTAAAACTGACGAAAAGACAGAATGGATTCTTGCATGAAAAAAGTCTTGAGCCCCTTATTCAGAACAGAACAAACTAGATTGATGTAAGAATGTTTGTGCTATGGAGCTTGTGGTGTCAGGGGCCACTTTCCCTTAACACGATCGTTTTGCAATGTCTCAGTTACAGATGGCATGTTTTTTTGTTGCTCTTTCTTCAGGCTAGCAACGATGGTCAACGACAGAAGAGCGACTAAAAGGATGGAGAGAGAGAGGTTCACATACGTCATACTGCCCTGCCCTCCCTGTACGTTTACAACTTCCTCCTTCCATCACACCTTCATCATGGTCTGTTGGCTGAATGTACAAACCCTTGCCTTCGATTGCCCCTTCCCTTTGGTTTCAGTTGTATTCGAATGGTTAGCTGGAATGTGGTGAATTCATGTATTACCTTCTTTCTTCTGCCACACTTGTATTAAAGCTGCATTTAGTCATATGTCAAACAATGTTCTATAATATTCCTCCTTTGTTGAATCAGTTGAAATTTAGTTATTAAATGTTCTAGTTATCTTGGCTACTTTGAAACAGAAGTAGTAAGGTCATTGACAATTCTTTCCCTTTGCTTTAAAAAGCCAAGAGGCTGTGTACTCCTGGCCTTTTCTGACATGAGGACCCTTACCAAATACAGAAAGGCCTCTGGTTAGTTTGTCTTGTGACTTTTGAATGCATCAGCCTTTTATATCTTGTAGTCAAGTTACTACACAAAAACCAGGGGGTTGTGGGGGCTTTTCTCTGTGTTTTACTGTGTAGGAGAATAATTCTGGGAAAGTTGAGTTCAATGAAAAAAAAACACTGATATTTATTTAATCTTTCAGTTACAATACGTGTTGACCTTCTCAATGAAACGCTGCCTTGTGATCAGCTCAGAGATGACTAATGAAAGTTAAAAATAGTGTGGTATTATGGAACAACTGCACCTTTCTTGTGGAATATGACAGGTTCTCTTGTCTCCGTATGACAGGTCTAATGCTTGTTAAATGTTCAAGTTTTTGGAGGGCTTTCTTTTTTTCCCCCCACCCGCAGTTCACCCGTAAGGGAGGTATCATATTTTTGTAAATGTTTTGCGGTATGTGAGATTAAGCAGCTTTCATTAGAAGAAACTGCTTTTTAAATAATGTATTTTCAGTGTCCTGTAAACGATTATGAATCTATTAAAAACTCATATAATGTTAGAGCTTTACATCAACTCACACTGAAACTGGCACGCGTGCAGTGGTTTGGTTCTGTGTTTACTAGTACCGTTTTACGTTGCCTTTTGCATTCTTCTCTTGGTTAAAGGACCAGATTCTACTCTTTAGTAATTGGGAGATTTCAGATGTGTTGGGATCAATTTGTACTGGTCAGTTCTGGTTTCAAATCTCTGAGCCTGCATAATCTGATCTGAGGCATGACATAGTGTAACACTGAATTTAATCATAGCACCTGGAACTAAACTCTCAACACTCTTTCTCACCTCCCTGGTTGACATTAAATTTCAAAACAGTGCTGGTTCTGACTGGGGTCACTTTTTAGTTTTGAAATTTGATCAGTACAATATTAAATTAAGGTTTTACTGATGAGGAAAATGTTTTGAAAATTAAGTAATTCTATGGCGTATACCATTAGTTGTTAAAACTGGCATATGTTGTGTAGGTCTGCTTATGAACTTTTTAAACCTGTACCTATAAATTGTACACATTACATGATTTAATGGCTTAATGTGAAGACTGGGACTATATCTAAATTTGGGTTGTTTAAGTGGTTATTACAGGGACTGAAAAAACTGCTCTAAAATAAATTTGATTGGAAATTTGATGGATCCTGATTTTTAGAAAACTAAGAGCTCTACACCAAGGAGAACATTGTCTGGCATAAAGGACCATAAATTTAACATTATGCTGTTGAAGGACAGCAACCGTAAATAATGGAAAAGTTGAGACACTCTGAAAGATATTGTGAGCGAAGAGGAGAGGTAAGTGTGTGTGGGTGCGCACATGCATACTGCAAATGGAGGAGGCTCAGTCTCGTTTTAGGTCCTCTCTGAACTGTTAGTGAAAGGATAGTGGGTTTCGTTGCTTTGTAAATAACCAAGCTACCTTTCAACAGGCGAACTCAGCCAAGGGTAAGATTGGCTGGGTGCAGTGGCCAAGCATGGGTATTGCACCATGAATTGGAGCATCTGGTAAAAATAAGGACCTATGGAAAGGCGATACCACTAGCCTAGTCTCCCTGTGAGTAACAGCAGATGGAGCCCTTTGACTTGCCGTGGCTCCTTTTGATTGTGTGTTCTCCAATTGTGTCGTCTGATCGATTCAGTAGGAATTACACTCGCTTGTGGTGGACTGCTTAAAGGCATCTCGGGCAATGAGGTCTCAGTATAATGTACAGTTTATAGGTATTTTTATTTAATTTTTTTTAAACATCCTTAAAGGTATCGCTTTGTACCAGATGTCTTCATGCCACACCAAATTTTTGCAGTCTTATTTTGTTATCTTGCTTAAATCTGGCATTAGAAGTCATACCGTATCTGGTGAAACTGTAAGTGGCCCCTGGGGTTTGAGGGTCGGACCTGAACGCATTCGCCTGGCGAAAGATAGCAGTTGCATTCTGTTTACTGTCATTAAAACCACATTTGCATACTGCCGTTTTCATTTTGAGTTAATCTGGTCAAATTCAAAGCTGCTTTGTGTTTGTGGGAATGTGGTTGACTTGTCAATCTTTGTTGCTGGTTCTACCTGTTCTTTTTCTTCATTGTATAAGGGTTCATACAGCTATGTGACACGTTTGTAATAAGTAATAAATAAGTAAATCAATAAAACAATTTGAGTGCTTCATTTTGTACAGTTCACTTAATGTCATTGAAAGGTTAAAACTGAACTCTGACATTTTTGTAACAGTCTGACGGCTATCCTTATCTTTGCCATGTAAAAGTTGTGACTAAATGGTGGCGATCTTGATTTTTGCTTTACGATCTGTCTGTTATTTGCGTTATGAATATAACAGTCTGTTGCAGTTTGCTGTGAAGTTATTCAATGTGATGCTATTTCTCTGCACCAGGTAAACCTTCCAAAAACATTTAAAAGAAGTGTAATTTGTTCCTGGCTGACCCCTCCTTTGCTAAATTATAAATTTATAAGACCAAAAACGCATGTTTACATTTTTTTACAATTCTTAATGCACCAAGTTAGACCTGTATTTTAAATTAAAGTACCCTTTTTGTTTTTGAACCAGTAGAGAGCATGGGTGGAGTCTGGGTTTTTTTTATTGTTGGTAGGGTCTGGTTTTTGTTCATCTCACTATGACTCTACTCTGGTGTATTCATCAGAGTGAATGTTTGTGAAACTTAAGTGTGTTTTCTAATTTGCATAACCGTACTGGTCGGTGCAAGACGGCTGCAGGCCATGACCAACCCTATTCCAAGGTGGGGCTATATAAGGTGTGAGATTTGCATGTTGAGAAACGAGTGACTACTTGCTTATTGAGACATAAGTTAATAGTTATGATTTAAAGGGGAATAGAAGCCCCCGGAACCCTGGGATGGCGTAGTGCTGTCTTTGTTGTTGTTTGATTTAATTATTTTTTGCCTTTTGCAATATTTTCTATTTCAAAAAGTCCTATATATTCCCATTGGACTCACTAGTTTTATCCGTAACCCTAGCTTGGGATGGATACATTGCAGCCTACATTCAGACAAACAAATAATATCTTTGCAGATACCAACAAGCATATGACCATCTACTCTAACCTTGTCCTTGTAGAAAAAAATCTTCAAAGGCCATCAAATACAAGCCCTTCAAGCAGTGCTTCCAAATAGTATTATCTTGTGCTGGTGTAATTACAGATTTAGAAGTCATTCTATATAAACGACTTAAATAAAATTTAAGGAATAATAGAACAAATTGAATGTTAAGCGACGTTTCTGTATTTTAGTACCAACTGAAGCCAGCTCTTTCTCAAGGTACTTACATTTAGGGAAGCCCTTGTGGGGAAAAATATTGTTCTATGCTAGTCCTAACCACTTAAACACTAACCCAAATAACTCTCCTGGCCTTAAATTCTGTATGTTAATGTATGTTTTTAAATCCCTTTACCAAGAACAATTTGGTTATCTTTAGGTTAATTATGTAATTAATGGGCGAGACTTTTTATTCCGAGCCCGTCATTTTCTCCATGACTATTCAACTCGGTTTCCATCAAAAGCGCTTGCTTCCTCCAATTGTAACTTAAAATGTCACTTGCAACAACTAGTACATACTCGCCCACCTTCAATTTTAGTTAGTCAAAGGGACTAGTTGCGTGTGCTTGTGGATCTACAAATTTCTCCAGCTTTGTCACACTGGAGCCAGGGGAAATGCATGGTACGGGGAGAGGCCCGGAGGGAGTGGAGAACTGGGCAGCTGTTACAGCGAGATACTGTACTAACTGCTTCAGACTCCTGACACAAATAGACTGGATCCACTCTGAGGCCCCTGGCTAAACATAGCCAGTAAACTTTAGCATGGCGAAGCTTAATATAGCAGCTGCGCTTCACAGACAAATGGAGCATTTGTCATTAGAACCAGTTTGAGCTGCACACTCTCATTGGCTTTCAGGGCGTGGACTGAGACCTGGATGCTCCAAAGATTTTCTCTTGATGATGATAATAAACTCATTTAATATAACTGATACAAAACTTATCACCAAGTTTCCCAGTGAACATCCTGCCAGTTGGACGAGATTGTTTGAATCTAGTTATAAGATATCCACGCTCTGTTGCTCATGTTATTCTTTATCCTTTTGAGTTTGTCCCATTTCAGGAATTTCATTACTGATAAAGACGCTCAAACATAAGGTTTCCTTTCAAATCCAAAATATGAGCCATCTGAAATTGGTTATTTTCCTTTAAGAACCCCACAATTCTGAGCAGTTTCCCAAAAGTACGTAATGGAGCTTTCTGTTTCTTTTTTCCTATAGAACCGGTTTATCAGTATGGCTACAAGTGCGGTGTGTTCCAGCAGTGATGTGTGGCCTGAGGCTGAGACTCCACGACTTGTCCAATGGCAGTGATACTTCAATTCATTAACTTGGCAGCGATCTCCACATGTCATGTGAAGGTGGAATTTTCTGGCTGGCCAGTTCCTGGAAATGGCTTAGTGGCTGAGGCTGAGCCCACCTTGGAACATGATTTCAGTGATAATTAATATTTCTATTTCAAGTAATCGTGTTTATTATAATTACAGTACATTCACCTGTCTGGCCAGCTTTTGTGAAGAGAAATGTTCTAAATTTCTAAAACTGTGATCGCAAAAATCTAAATAATACCACTGCTCAAGAAAATTGCAGCTAGGTTAAAAGGGGGGAAGACGATTAAAAAAGGGGAGCCAGGTCAAAAGTCAAACTTTTGAAAACGCATGAAGAAGGTGTCTGATTTTCATGGAACTTGACCTTATTGTAGACCTACCTAGGCAATTTGCTAAATGTCAATGTTCATCTGTCGTGATCACGGGGTCATGTCATGTAAATAAGTTACGCCTTCTAACTACGAATAATGGCTTTGCAGAAAGAAGGAGCATCTTCTATGACAAAATGCAATAAAATCGTTGATACTTTTTGCAGATTCTTGTTGAAACCATCAAAAATGGTCAAGGTGGCAGGCTTGAAACTGAAAGGTTGCCGGTTCAAGCCCACCCCAGCTGTTATACCCTTGAGCAAGGTACTTAACCTGAATTGCTTCAGTAAAATATCCAGCTGGATGAATGTAGAAATGTAAGCTCTGTAAGTCGCTTTGGATAAAAGCGTCTGCTAGGCAACAAAAATGTATTTAACAGGTGGTAATGTACTTTGGGTGACTAGGAAACTGTCATTAAAAAATGTTTTCCCATCCCAGTGTTCTGTTTTATTTTATGTTGCACTTCTAAAGGAAAAATTTCTGCTTAAATATACTTCTTTTTATTCTTTTGAATAAAACAGTTTATATATCTATTCAGAAAACTATTCAGACTATGAGGAACTGTAATTCTTTATTTGCGGAAATATTGAATAAACGTTCATATGTTGAATTCTGATGAACTATTACTCTTCATAATTACTTTATTAGGGTAACAGAGTAATGTTACTGCATACAGCTGGTGCAATAGTATTAAATATGGTTGTGTTTAATGTGAATTATTAGTAATAACTGTACTGAAAATATTTGTGTCAAATTCTTTGTCAGGTTGTTTTCAGAATGTTAACAAATACACAGCTTTTGAGAAAGACTACTTTGGAAAAAAATGGTATTGTTTTATCATATATATGCTTTATCATGATATTTGTGATAGTAATAAAAAATACTGAAGACCTGTTTTTATCCTGTTAGGTCATTTTAACAGACTGGTAGCTACTGATATTTACTGAAAATTCACTGTCAGAAATGCCACACATACAAGAACACAAGTTCACACTTCACGTTAGTTTTTTATTAGTTAGTTTTTATTGCCATTTGTTACTCTCATTTAGGTGAGTGGATTTTTAGCACAGTCACAGTGGAATTAAGCATGAAGCCCTTTGCACATTGTGAAGGATACAACACTTGTGTGCTGCCAACATATTTATACATATACTAATGAAACTTTAATACCACACAATATGGAAGACTGCAGTTATTGTACGTTTCACACGGTCAACAAAGTCTTGAAGCACAATAATAAAACAGTTAAACATAAGTTGATAACGAAGTCCTAGTATGTCTTTCTTGACAGTATCTTTATCCAAGTACTAGGGTTGGTCTGCATCTGTTGTGGTTCCCATTAATGAGATGTAACGTAACTTAATTCTATCGTTCACTCAATGGGACACTGGGAATCCTTTTCAATGAGTTATCATGTAATGGTTTAATGTCAGTGAAATCCTTATAATAGGTTATTGTGTAATGGTCGTATGTCAATTTTATTTATACTTCACATAATTTGGAAACAAAATTCTGTATTGGTAGAGAGCCATTTGACTAATTTTATTGTAATCTACATTCAGTTGATTGCACTAAACTTCTAGAGAATTATGATTAAAAGCATGAGCCTATAAATAATTACTATTTTTGTAATGTATGATATATGAATTTTCGAAATCTTTTAGTGGCGTTCGTAAATCTAAATGAGCAATTAAAGACGGTGTTCTTACATAATATCCATTCGTGAAAATACATTACAAAAACTATATATAACAGTACAGTGCACACACACTAAACTTTCTTTTGATTTGCTCTGATCATGATTTTCCGCCAATGAAAACCATGTCTTAAGTAAGATAAGGCATGAATTGAATTGTGTTTAGTATATCTAGAGCAAGCCTTTGGTAGAAAGATACTGTCAAGGACTATTTGGCAGAGCACAGAATGACACAGTACGTATACTTTGGATAGTGTACACTTCAGTTTCAGTTTTACTATGTATATTATGTATATTATATTTCATTATTTCACCTAATTGACCAACCCAGGCCGATTTGCTTGGAAAATAAGGACACTGTAAGAAAGAGAGGAAAAAAACTACAAACCTTTTTGCATCATTAGTTTTGAAATTCTTGTTTTTAGAGTGTTCTAGTGCTGGTAAATAAACTCATCTTAGTAGCACTTAAGTCATGTAAAAGACTACTTAAGAAGGCAGACTGAACTCCGACTATACTCTTAGGTACTTGTGAGAGAATGTTTGTTTTGCTCCGCTTATTAACCTAGCTTTTAAACTTAGCCCTAAGTACTTTAGAAAGAGAGCTTTGACATTTTCCCGATTCAGTAAAATGGTAGCTAGGATGGTAGCTTTTTCTCCAGAAGGGCTCCACAGGTGATTTGTTTACGCCATTTATCTGCTAGGATAACTGTTTGCATTGAGAAGGACGCTGAAAAACAACTTCTGAGACAAATTTGTCTTTGAAACAAAACATGTGAGACCGTGCAATTTCACTGAAAGAAATAAGCAAGAATCTTTGTTTAAAATTAAAATTTGGTTCTTCATCAGGTCACTGAAGTAGTATTGCGTAAAGACAAAAAGCTGAGGGCTCCCTTGACAATAAATGTGAAAGTAAGCTCTGGGTGGTCTGAGGCAAACAGTTTCATACTTAGATTTTTAAAAATCTGATATCCATCATATCTTAGCACTTGTTATTTTAAAAGGTATTCAGTGAGTACCAATATCTTATTCCCTTCTCACTTCCGTGCTTTAAAGCACATTACATGGCGCATTTTATTCTCATCAAATTACAATACCACAAGTTAATATAACACACAGACCGTTTTATATTTATTTATGTATATTTATATATATAAGCAAAATAAACGGCTTCACAAAATAAATCTCTTATTTTACAGTAAGTAAAACAAAAAGAAATCCGATATTCTAACACGATAAAAATTCGCTTGCAAGATTATTTTACAATGTGCAAATGTATTTTCTAGCCTAACGTTATTTATATCTATTGTACATTCTAATTTTTTATTATTATGTTACAATAATTAGTGTATATTGTTTTGTTATTGTGAATGGCAGAATTCCTACAGGCAATAGTGGGGACAGCTCCCTAGGGACCTGTGAAGTATTTGGCTGGTATTTGACGGTACTAGACTTAAGACAAAACAACAAAAGGCAAAGTTTGGCATCTACGTGTCAACGACCAGAAGAAAAGATTGCAGTGGCAGAAGCCAATCTCCTCACCAGTGGTCCTCAGTCTGCACTAGGCACTGGCTGCGGCCACACCTCTGGTCAACCCTGAACTCTTTCTCTCGTTTCACTACCCTGGCTCTCTCCTTCACCGTGTCCACTGCCAGACATTACTCTTTTCGTCAAATGCTTTCCTTTAAATGTAGAGATGCATCCAAAGCTACATATTAATTCAACAGCGTGCCTACAAATTGCTTAAAGCCTTAAGACACGCTTGAGAGTACATCCTTAGATTGTTCAGTTGACTGACCATTTGGAAACTTGCAGTGAATTAAAAGGACAAGTACACGTGGAAAACAAAGACTTTGTTGTAAACAAACAAAGGTTGTAGCTGAACCAACCATTTGCTGCCACAAATAATGTTTAACACCTGATGGATGAGAACAGATAGTAAACTTATTAAAGAGTTTCCCTTCGTGGGGGGGTTTAAAAAAAGGTATTCAACAAGTCTAAAACACACATTATCATTTCAGAATTTCACTGGATAGAGCCTGGGCTACTATAGAGCATTGGGACTTATAACAGTCCATGGCCCAATGGAAGCCATTGTCTTACACGCCAGAGCAGCTTCACTTGCTTTCCAAATGTATATGTATTTATTTGGAAGACACTGGAGACACTGAACTGACCTAGGCATATAAAATATTGATTACTTTTATGGCAACCAATAATTTTTCAGTTGTACATTACTTAGCCAGAGATTCAATAAGCTGACCCATACCCTTTGGCACTGTCATTGTGTCAGAAACATAGTGTAAGGTCTACTGTCAGATAAAGACACGTTGAACAAATACTCAAGGTCATTCATCAAAGAACTGCATGTGACATAGACATTTGGCAACTATGATCTCACTGCTTCGAGATCCAACAAAAGCTTATGAATATTGTATTGGGTTCCACACCTTCAGACAAAGCATCAAGTGAAATTACATTAAAATAGGACCTCAATATTTTAATGACATATACATTTAATATTTATAATATTTATTTATTCTGTTTATATTATTGGGCTGTAATTGTTGTGTTGGCCAACTTA
>JAOYSI010067425.1:0-17119 GCA_025775065.1 Hiodon alosoides
AACAGGGGTTATTTCATTTTTTTCTTTGTTGCCATGTTTTGTTTTCTGATTGTGCCATTCTGTTATAACCTACAGTTACATATGAATCCTATAAGAAATAAAATAAATGCATTTTGCCAGCTCACTAATGTTTTCTTTAAAAAGGGTACATGTATTACCAATTCTCCAAGGGTATGCAAACATTTGAGCACAACTGTGTATATAACATTAACCCCTAAATTTACAGGAACCTATTATGTCTCTGGCTGCTCTGTGAAGTCAATCTTAATTTAGCTAAGTGAGAAATCCATGAGGGGACACATTTTATAGGATTGAATTATAACCGCAACAGATGTAATTGTACATTCTTTGGTGACTATTTTCAGTACTCCGGAAGCTTGAAATACCTCTGAAATCCATAGGGCAAAAACTCGGAGTTGATAATGTAGCTGAGAGTTTCTCTGGTTGATCACTAGTGGGTCTCAGTTTTGAGTCGATACAGTCCCTGACTAGTGCAGGAGTTCAACCCAGAGAGTACCTCTACACGTGTTCCGATGTGTAAACAAATGCGGATCACAATAATTAACTACAATACTATACGAGGATTCTGTTATCTTCACATTTCCTGGCAGGGTATACAAGCAGCTTGAGCACCGGGAAGCCCTTAATGATGAAAATGCCTGGGTGTAATTGTGCTGTGGCCGTGAAGAGCCACAGAGCACCTGCCCACGCCTGTGTTGGCCATTTCTCTTCAGACCATCCGCCCTGTGCCGTTTTTCTGTTTGTTTGTTTGTTTGTTGTTTTAAATAAGTTATTGTTCAGTCAGTTTTTGGCAAAAAGGTGTAGTTGTTCAGACACAATTCAAATGTAATTCTTAGATTTTTTTGACATTACTTGGAAAGAATACAAGCGCACACACACACACACACACACACACACACACACACACACACACACACGTTGTTAGCAGTGCCATTTGTTTGCTTTACTTTTGTCCCGTAATGATTCTGTTTTCAGAGTGGGATGAAGGCTGGGGGTGACTACGCTGGTCGATGACGTGCATTTGTGGAACCCCAAAGCCACCACTTCCGCGTTTCCCTCCACTTGCTGTTGTAGCTGGATCCGCTGTCTTGTTAGCAACTGAGGCCGTGGAGAAGAGTGATTCCTGGGCCATCCCCCGAGATCGTACTTCTCAATCCCAGAAGACCCGAGGTGACTGTGTCTGTGTAATGACTGTGGCATGGTCAAACATGAAGTGTATAAATATTTCTGCAGTGGATCTTCCCTTAGGCCTACCTCAGGTATTGGAAGAAAAACAGTCAGGAAAAGGTGACAAATATAGGGGGTATCAGGCCATGGCCCTTTTCTTCTAGCTCTCGGGGCACACTAGGGTCTGTCTTTCTCAAATATGATAAAAACCAGGCCCCCAGTTTGTATCATTTATTTTATTTATCTCTTGTACCAACTACAACATTTTAGTACAAAGACAACAAACACACAACAAACATCTGTTTAGGATCCAATAAGCTTCTATTAACGAATCGCCTTTTTTTCACCCTAATTAATTAAATCTGGACATATTCAGTAGCCATTGATTAGCAACTCTGCTTGTTCAAACCCCTGTGCTCTTTATAAAGTCAATCCATCTATGCGCTTAAGTACAAACATGTTCATGTGCGAGATCCAACTGTGTCGTGATCCAACTGAAGGCTGACCACAGTCTCATTGTATGTTTCCATTAGTCTGGGGGGATTTGCTAATTTCTCTAAGTGTGCAACACCTTGATAGTAGCAGAAATTGCTGCAGTGCTGATTTGACACCTTGAATAATGTTTACCTGACATGAGTGCATTTCATACTTCGAACCACTCAACTTTGATCCCAGTGGTCAAAATTAAAATTTTAGCCCCTTTGATTTGTCAACCATGCAGTACACATCAATTATATAATTTTACTTGCAATTAGTTGACGATTGAACCGTAGAAACCTGTACTGGGCTGATGAACCCTTTTCAAGACGAGAAATCTTTCACAGATGAGTGGTCATTTCCCTTTTAGCTGAGATCGATGCACGTTGCATTATCAAGCCCAGATGGTCAAACGGGTGGAAATGCCTAGCACTGGATGGATCAGGATTTGCTGACTCCTCAGGAAGAGCTCTCCCTGTTGTTTACACATCCTAATCTGACAATTTGCCCCTGGAGGGACGCGGGCAACCCATTAGGCCTCGGACCCCAGAGATTTTTGGTCTTCCGTATTTGTTTCCCCTCTACATCTGGGGGTCTCAGCAATCATACTTGATTGATGTTGTAAAATGAATTAACTTTTGAAATTGGCAAAAAAATGTCTGTGGTTAACGGCACAATGTTGTGAAGGCTGATATATCAAATTAAAATAAATTGTACTAAAATGCATCAAAATGGCACTGGGGGTGGGGTTGGACGGAGGGGGTAAAAAATAAACTGGAGTCTGAATGAAAGCATCCCTATTGGTTTATCGTCATTAGCTCCCAGTAAATGGTCAAAACAATACCTCTCTGTTCTCAGGTTTCCTTAATGCCAGACATTAAGGACGGGCTGCTGTACACAATTTATGCAATCGATATTTATGAAGTACATTATTCCTTAGCACTTTGCCGGACGTATCCATTTGACTTTTTTTGTGGAATTTGTATTCAACTCAAAGGGACCCCTTTCTCACCTCTTCCGGGAATGTGTTTGCCGGGCCTGGAGACGTGATCGGACAGTGGCCGGCTGAGCTGGAAACCGCCTCTCACATCCACAGAGGATTTGCAAACGGCGCCTTTGAGTGGAATCAGCAGAAACACAGATGTCAGAAACACACACTATGTCACTTTTTTCCACCCTTGTAAAGGGGATCACTGTCAGTTTTGACTGGATCTGTGTAAAGAGCCTTATTCTGCTCCAATGGCACGCCATGGCACTACAGATAAAAAAGGGACGTTCCTTTAAAATAACAAGTCTCACTGTGGCACTCCCAAAAGTCATCTTCTCTTTTTGCCCACAGTATTAAGGCTGGCTAATCTTTGTCATATTCAAAATACCCCGTAAAACCATGTCCTTTACAGCCAGTAAGAGTCTACTTAAGTGACCCTGAGTCACTTGCCATTAAAAAAACTAAAAAACCAAGAATAATCTAGAAAAACCGTGCGGGGGCAAAAACAGCAGTAATTAAGAAATGAAAATGAAAATTACAGCTCGCGAGAACGGGCCCTGTGTTCCGCCTGCTTGGTGCGTCTTGATATGACTTATTAAAGATTCTCTTAAGGTCAGGCCATCCCAAGGGGGATCCCCGCTCCACCATGCTGCCTGATGACACAGTCTGGAGCTTTAAAGATTAAAACGGACTTCTGAGCATATAATGGGGAGATGCCAGACTCTGGCTGAAGCGACCGGGGGAGAGTAGGACAGGAACACGTGATTCACAAAACTGCCGTCTTCATCTTGTTTTCCACTGTTTCTGTGTTTCTTTATTTTTCAGCCCCCCCGGTCCCCTGGTGCATCTGTATCATTGCTTATTTAACAGTGACATTGCTCAAAACTCCAAAAACTCTACAGAAACACAACATTCACCCGCTGCAGAACATATTCCAGAGTACATTGTTTTAAGAGTCGATTAGAACAATATTTTTATAATGTTGAGCAATTTACTGCCTTAGGTTTAAAATTCAGGATCCTGAAATTATAGTTTCCACCTTCTAATATACCAACGTAATCACTTGAGGAACACAAAGTACTAGGCTTTTGGCCCTGGGACATTTACAGGGACAAAATGGAATGAACACAATGGGGAATAGAGTGTGTGAATACACCTATGGAGTAACGCAGATAAATGCATCATTAACCCGCTGATAAACCCGCTAATGTTCAGCTTGCAGAGCTGACGTTTTTTTTCCACGCTTCAGAGTAAGTTCTAGCTTCAGGGAGAGGGAAGCTGACGGTTTGGGTCAGAATGAACATCAACAGTGAGTGAGTGGTCCTCTGCTGCTTTGATCTGTCTGAGACCCCCGCTCCGTTTCTCATCTCTCATTAGGGCTCGTGAATGCTAAAGCGGGCTCACTGACGTGGAGACACATGCGTTTTCATTGTTTGAAAAGAACTACTAAGCATGTCAAGCCGTGGAGCCAATTTGTTTCATATCAGCCAGCACCAGAGTGGCATATTTTGAGAAGATCACACCGTGTTGTTTTACAGTGGAAAGCACTGCATGGTTTTTGATGGAATAATGAAATAATTTACTGCTCAGAATTTGCTTTTCAGTAATTATTGTTTCATTTGGTCATTTGCGCCTACCTGACATAGCCACATTGTGCTCAGAACTGCCTGGGCTGTTACTCACATTAGCTGAAGCTGAGGGAGACACTGCCTGGGCTGTTACTCACATTAACTGAAGCTGAGGGAAACACTGGCTGGGCTGTTGCTCACATTAACTGAAGCTGAGGGAGACACTGCGTGGGCGGGTATTCACATTAGCTGAAGCTGAGGGAGACGTTGGCTGGGTTGTTATTCCGTTTGGTGAAGCAGAGGGAGACACTGCCAGAGCTGTTACTCACATTAGCTGAAGCTGAGGGAGATACTGCCTGGGCTGTTACTCACATTAGCTGAAGCTGAGGGAAACACTGGCTGGGCTGTTGCTCACATTAACTGAAGCTGAGGGAGACACTGCGTGGGCGGGTATTCACATTAGCTGAAGCTGAGGGAGACGTTGGCTGGGTTGTTATTCCGTTTGGTGAAGCAGAGGGAGACACTGCCAGAGCTGTTACTCACATTAGCTGAAGCTGAGGGAGATACTGCCTGGGCTGTTACTCACATTAGCTGAAGCTGAGGGAGATACTGCCTGGGCTGTTACTCACATTAGCTGAAGCTGAGGGAGACGCTGGCTGGGCTGTTACTCACGTTAGCTGAAGCTGAGGGAGACGCTGGCTGGGCTGTTACTCATATTAGACCTGTAATATTTAATAATGATGTACACATATCGGCTATGACCTTTAACGTATGTTTGGACTTATTCAAGTTTTGGTTGTAAATTCAACCCCAAAATTGGTTGAGGTATCGACTCCAAAATTTCTTCCAAGCAGCAAAGTAATCTTCTTGGTACTTCCTGTAATGATCAGTTCCTAATTACTTAGTTGAGAGAAGATAGTTGATCTTTAAAATGACAATAGCCAGAAACTTTGATCATATCTTCAAACACTTATACAACGGCCAACTTTGATCATGTATTCACACACCTTACACGATGACCAACTTTGATCATGTATTCACACATCTTATACGATGACCAACTTTGATTGTGTCTTCACACACCTCATACGATGTCGTACTTGGTCTTGTTTCGGTGGAAATGCAAAACATGTTTCCCGGTATGTTAAGTAATATAAGACTGTTTCATCCAGATAACACTCTGAGAATCAGAAGTTTATTTGGATAGACTCGTCCCGTCCCGAGCCCAGAGAAAGACAGCTGGCGGTGGAAGTTGGGAGGGAGAAGCAGAGACGCTTTTAGCCTCATGACTCAGTGCGCTTCACTTTTAAGAGCGTATCGTATTAAACATGCATGAGAGGAAGCCTGCGTAATGGTAAAAGGTGGACTTCTTTCCCTTTGGTTAGTCAAAGTGCTCCAGCTGGGCTTTCCACTTTGGATGAACCTTTGCAAACTCAAACCCTTAAATTAATTGGAGACGTCAAGAGGATCTCTAACCAGTACCTGCAATGTGACATTAAGTCGTATGTGAGTATGTATAAATGCACATTGACAGCCTTGAGATTGTTCCTGCCAAAAGTGAACCTTTTTAACCTTTTAAGTTGAAAAAGAGACATGTTGTATTTCGTTTGAATGGCCTGCCTTACATACGAGTTCCATCCCTCAACTCAGTCCTTGGGTTTGGCTTCACCTGTGTGCCACTGCTTGCCTACCATAGGCCCACACCAGCAGGGTAATTAAGTGTGTCCTCTGCAAAAGTGCCCATGGGGAGGTCTTATGTGAAGAACAGTCAAAGCCCCGAGGAATTGGAAAGGATTTTCCAGAAAAGATATGCTTTCACTTCTAGGGAAGCTTTGGATAAGGCAGATTATCTGTCAATGACTGTGGACCTCCCCACGACCAAGAGAGCCTCAAGTTATAATCTGCCCAACCTACCAAAACACGACACAGTACAAGGTAGCAGAACATTTGCTGACATTATGTCATAAATAACACATATGAAACAACACACAACATTTAAGTAATGCAAAACGTTTCACTACACTCTTCATAACCGTGGTCCTAATTTATAGAGTGCTTACCTAATTTTTTCCTCAAAAAGGATTCGCAATGGTTGACAAAGAAAAATATTTTGTCTCAATCGTTTACGCAACAAAATGCAATAGCTTATAAACACAGCAACCATGATCATAACGTAATAAATTGAATTGGCTGCTGTGTCAGACAGACGCTCCTATAGTCACTAATTCCCAAAAAACCTCGGGACTAGAAAATGAAAGTGTGCACGTTATTGGAGCCATCGCAGTGTGGAGCATAACAGGCACAGGATATCTAAAGTGTTGTTTAGAAGCAGGGAAACCGCCGAATCACTGAAGCCAATGCCGGCGTGCCCGGCCAATCACAGCTCGTTAAGCGGAGTGGCGCTCTGCTGAGGGAACAGCGCAGGCCGCTCTTATTGGCCCTCGTCAGGAGGGACTGCGTTGCTCCCCACATTACAGGAGCAGCTGGGGCCCGCTGCTTCCCTGCTAAATCTCGCCCCGGCAGGTTTGTTCAAAGTAAAACAGGTCGCTTTCAGCGTCCATCTTTCTTTCTGTTTGAGTTGATGTTAAATCTGATACGTTATGAGCATCCTTTTATGTTGATTTATATAAATAATTGGATACAAATTAAATGATAGCATGCATAACGTAAATGAGATGAACAAATTATAAACAGCTCCACCTTCGCTTTCTTGCATGGCAGACTTGCAAAGCGTAACATCTGTACTTGGCCAGGTAAACACACACTAACTAATCCAGTAATTCAGATTTATTTCAAGTGGTTCAAATTGTGAGGATTGGAGGCATGGCACATTTATCTGGTTTTATTTGATAAATAGGGACACAAAGATCCACAAATCTCAGTGGGTTTCCTGACACGGAGGCCAGGTCACTACAGAGTGACCACGTGGGTTACAGTTCAGCTCTGAAGCTTGTCAAACCACTGTCAATCTGAAGCCAGCGAGGGTCATTCCTGATTCACCAGTTCCTCTGCCTCCTGATGATGCAAGGAGACATGTGGCAAAATGAACACATGGTCAAATCATCCCAGTACATTGTGTTTGTGTACAGGACTGGAGTAGGTTCAAGTTTGTTATTTCCTCCATCCCTGATCTGGGGGAAAAAAAAGCTAACTGAATGAATAATTTTGGGGGCAGAAGATCTGGTTGGTTGGGTTGAGTCACTCCCCCACAGATCAATAAAAAAAAAAAAAAAAACATGTTTAATGTGAAGTTAAAATCGGAACTCAGAGAATTTTTTTAACAATGTAACGAAAAAGGATCAGGGCGCTGAGGATGGTTGAGGCCCATTTTAAAACGGAAGGTCTCCTACCATTACATTGTTTCCACACACAAAGGCCACCACATCACTTTAATTGGAACAAGGACTTTGAAACGGACATAATACTACAGCCTGTTATTATATTCACGCTAGCTTTTCCTGCTCATTTCTAGTGCAAATTTAGACAACCGAGGCGTTTCTGTTAGCTCGACCCGATGCCGACAAAAAATGAATGCATAAATAATCAGAAGGTACGTTCGATGCTAATTTCATCAAAGCAGAAGTCATATTCGGAGGTCTTTAGCGTGCAGAGTAAATATCTCTCTCATCTCTCTCGCGCTGCACGCTTACCCATAAACACACGGGCTAAAGGCTGTATATAAATACGCGTGGTAAAGCCGATTAAAATACAAGCACGGCGGAAGTGTGTACACAAACACAGACATGCATAGACATGCAAATTTCGGAAAATATACGTTTTTGCTTCGGAACACACACTAGCAATAGGCATACAATGCAAGTTTTACTGAGGTTGACTGGGAACATGTGGAGGGGCGTAGGTTACGTGAAAAACAGTGGAGACTTTAAGGTTTATTGGTAATTATAATATGTTCGACAAAAGTCCTATAAATTCACCACCCAAAAAACACTCAGACTTTCAGTGTGGAAATGGTGCCCACGGGCTTAGAACAGCCTTAAGCCATTATATCAGCTGCACTCTCTCTCAGAGAGAGAGAGAGAAAGAAAATCTTAAAATACATTGGCTCTTACCCAGGACACACAACTACTCAGAATAATTGACCCAGCAATGGATCAAATTTATAGTTTATGCAAGTTTGATTTAGTGTTCTAAGTACATTGCAATAAGTGAAATTCATTCAAGTGCATAAGTAGGTCATAGACATCTCCATTACAAAAAGCTTAAGGTTTTAGAACTAAACTGTCAACCCAGGACACAGAACGCTTTGCATGTTCATAAAGATTGTAACATCCAGGGTTGTAATTTAGATCCAAGACACATGGGCTTGTGTCACACTGTCGCATGTCTGTTTATGTATGTCCGTCAAGACCTACCCCCTCCAATGGTGTCGGGTTCCAACAAGCACCAATCAAGCTTAAGCTGTCTGTGTTAATGGGAATGCCACTAGACTTTATGTCACCTCGTCAGAATGACCAGCTGGATTATTGGATGCGGGTGTATTAACTACCAGTCTCACCGGGACTGAAACTTGTTCTGATGTTGGTGTACTCAGAATGACCAGCTGGATTATTGGATGTTATTGTATCATGTGTTTTATTCATTTCAGATTTATTAAGGAATTGCATGTTCTTTAATTGTGCTATGAACTGACTTTGACTTGAAAGTTCCTTGGGTAAGGGAGACTGATAAATCAAAATAAATACTGATACTCATTTTAATACGTGTTTTAACTGCCTTCGGTGCCGGTACAATAACATTAACTGATACTGGACCGATCAAGGTGTGAGAAGGCTGTCAATCTTCTGCAGTAAAATGCCTCCAAAATGTAATGTATACGTATTTTAACGCGTTGTAGGCAACGTCCTTATATTACAGCAGAATTACAGCAGAAGCTTGACTGACAGTATTTAACCCGACTTAAAAGAAGTCCATCATGATATGTAATACTTACAGAATTCAGCTTCTGCGTTATAATTAACCATAAATATTGGGTCATTTTCATTCTTTTGTTTGACATTTAAAAACACCTGTGAGTGATCCTTGCACGTGTACGGATCTACCCTAATCATAAAAAATAAAAAAAATGGCCAGAAAAAATAATATACATTTCCGGATAAATACCTTAATGTCTTAGAGGCGAATTTAATTAGGTACATGTTAAAATACAAAGCCGTTTGACAATCAATCTGTAAACATGAACATTTTATATATGGCTAAACAGTGCTATATATGTACCCTACGTGCAAACTGGATAGTACAATCTGATAATTTAAATCAAATCACTTGACTATAAGTTTCACTTAATTAGATTTGTCTTCTTAACTCACCTTTAACTTAATTATACCAAATAATTACGACCTAAAAGATTTCTCAATGAGTTACGCTCCTCTAAAATTAACCTGGCGCGCGCGAAATGCAGTTTTTGCGGAATTGTATAGCTGACATAATAAAATTTTGTGTGTGTATGGTTGCTATAATGGTTTAAATAATTAAACGAATATATAATTGTATCTAATTAATCACTGTGTCTAATTAATAACCTACCATTTCCTATTTTCGAAAATATCGAGTACTTTCTCATGTTTTCAGTAGCCGAGTAAAACTACACAAAAAAATAGATAAATAATAATAATCGTATCGAATTGTTCATTGAACATGTCTTAAAAAGACACTCTAAGTTGTCTAATGTAAGGGAAATAGTCAGCCACATTCACCATGTGGGCTACATAAATACCAGTGAAATCAAAGGCGAATTAGAAGCTCGGAGTGTCCCGTAAAGCAATAACGTAGCATCTCTGTCGCCTGAAAAGATTCACGCGCGTAATAAGACGGCTGAAGAGGGGTGCGCCCAGGGGGGTGGGACGAAACGAACTTCTCTGTATGAACGTACTGACAGGCTCTTCATAAAGCATCCGCAATCTAGAAGCTGCTTTTTTAGATTAATATAGTTCAAATTTCAGTGACATTTTTACCGCACATACTGTCGTATGTTTTAAAAATAAAGGTACTCATTCCGACGCTCGATGAGGTCAACGGGAAACCAGATTTTACTTCTTCTTCTTGTGGTATTGATGACACAAGGTAAGATAACTACAGTACAACTACATTCGCCTGTGATTAGTTTTGGTTTCGCTTTACCTTTGATTGAAAGATGTAAAATACAAGCAATTGATACAGATAAGTAATATAAATCGGAATTAATAAAACTGCAGCAAAAAAAAAGAAGAAGGAAAAACACGCTTTCGAAACCTGAGATAAACTGGAGAACATTCTGTATACCTGTTCATAAAGTGCGATTGTCGATGTTTTGAGCCCTAACAGGCGTTTTAAAAGTTTTTAAAATCCATTTTGTACTCATTTTTGTGTCACTGGGCGATGTGTTTGAGAGGGGTTATAACCAGAAATATTCACTTCGTTTGGATTTCTTGGCTCGCAGCGCATATTCTAAATGCAGATTGCACGAAGGATAATTGAGGATCATACTTGATGTGTCTGTCTTGTTGTGCCAAAAAATGATCGTAAAGTCGTAAAGACCTCAAGCAGATTGTTGACTAACCGAATATGCAACACAGAATGTCAAGCTGCTATAATCTAATATGCATACAAAGGTTTTTAATTGTGGGTGGCAATCACGTTATTTTAACGAATTGTTAAAAAGTGTTATCCAAATATTTTACTCCACAAGCAACGTAGTTCCTGGTGGGGTATAATATCTATCTGTAAATACAGCAGTGTGTGTGTACGTAAGCGCGTGTGCTTATGCGTGTTATCGAAACGGTAGCCTTATCTGGAACTGTTGTCTTAACGTTGCCAATGCTACTTTTTAAAATAACGTTAACAATTACAAATAATACGAATATTCTTAATATATCTGTATTTAAAGAGTCATACCATAAAACATTGCTAAAAGTTTTTTTTAAAATAATAGTTCTTATTTCGCTTATGGCAATCATAATAGTGGACTTCGCAAGATGGATGTAAAACTGAAGGGACTGACAGCGGTGGAGTCTTGGAAACCGCCTGGCAGTGTTTCAAAGAAGTGCGCTTCCAGCTAAAGTACACGGTCATCTTGGGCAGGCAGGATAAGGCTGTTCGGTGCACCGCTTGCAGTCTAATTTGTGCACATTTTAATACGGTGCACACGATTCCAGAGACAGTGATAGGCATGGACACCCACTGCCACGGAACGCCGCTAACCGTCTCATGTGGCTAACAGTGCTAAACACAGACTTTTCCACCTTGAAGTCCATGAACATTAGTTTCTCGGCCCAATTACTTTCTCCGAAAAAAGTATATTTAACTGAGTATTACTCAGCAATAACCACGCTTTAGGCCTTTATTAAATGTTGGTATTTAAATCCCTCTATGTAAGTCACGGTTCTTAATTAATTCAGCTGGGACTCTTAAATAAAAATCATAAGTAGGTCTTGTATGGGGAGGCTCCTCTCGCGATAAGAAAAGGTTAATGGGAAATTGAGGCATGCTGTCTGATAAAAAATAAAACCTCTTTATTCAATGTTATATATTTTTCTGTTATAAAAAGGGTGTTCTTAAATAAGATCCCCAGGTGTTGTGTTTCAAGTGTCAGAGCATTGATATTATCGATGAAGACGGCTCCAGGCAATCACATTGCAGTTTGAACGGGAGCGATTTACTTTCACCTGAATGATGATGTCAAGGGGGACTCGCCACAAAATTTGAATTTTGTTCAAAAAATGCTTCAATTGCCTTTCATGCCATTCATTTAAACATAAATATGTGCCCTGTCTGGCTTTCTTAATGTTTATCTGATTAAACTTAATAATGTAACAGTTGATAAACAGGTGACAATCTTTAACGTTTATGGTATTGGGTTGAGATGTAGGGTGAGCGCTGCAGCTGTTTCAGTAAAAACCAGCTTGACAGAAGGGTTTAAGATTGCGGAATCCTATTGAATTTAGCCTGTCGGGACTTAGTCTCTGCTTTGGTTTCCTCAGTAGAAAGGTTCATTCCTGTGGGGAAAGTAAGGCTGATATCAG
The DNA here is from genome assembly GCA_025775065.1 of Hiodon alosoides. Taxonomy (NCBI): domain Eukaryota; kingdom Metazoa; phylum Chordata; class Actinopteri; order Hiodontiformes; family Hiodontidae; genus Hiodon; species Hiodon alosoides. The sequence goes on from JAOYSI010067425.1 coordinate 12,240, forward strand.
GTCATGAGGCACTGATGATTAGCTTTGAATTACTTAATTTTGGAGGCCTTCCTTGTTTTCATCGTGCACTTCAAGATTGTCCCGGGGGTACCTTCAACTCATTTTAACAGCAGTGAAGATTAGCAAAAGCTGATCTTGCTGAACGTGTGGCTCGAAGTATATCCAGTTGAAGGGAATAAAATGTTTTAAGCAGACGGAACGTCAGGGACAGTATGATTTAGCGAAGACGACACACACACACACACACACACACACACTTGCGCACATCACAGAGTCTCTTCAACACGTACAGGGAGATGTTTAACGACGTTCTTGGCGTGCGCTTCCAGAGTTCCCCTCATATGCTTATTAAGCGTTGATGGCAAATGCACTTGGCATTTCACGCTCTTGCCTGGCGCCGCGCCTAATGCAAGCTCCGGACCGGCCAGCGAAAACTCCCTTCGGCGCAGTTCAGCCCGAATCGGCCCGGAGTGGCAGAAACCGCGCCGCTGGCCTGCCAGTGAGTTGGTCCTGGGGAATTAACGTGGAGGAAGTGACCTGGATAGGGGCCCCGAGGTGGAATTAGAAATTTGTGCTGGAAGACTCCAGTTCCTTCCTGGTGCCATGGCACATCTGCCTCGCGGGACACTTTACGGGACATGTAACTTCATTCTGTTCCAGTACAAACATATATGAACAGGTGTTTCCATTAGACATATATGACATGAAGGGACATTTCCATTATATAAATTTAACACTAAGGGACATTTCCATTACATATATAACTTGAATGAACATTTCCATTGCAGATATATAACATGAAGGGACATTTCCATTACACATTTATATCAAGGATGATGCCTTTCCATTACATATCGATTGCAAACACAGCAATTACAATTGCTTGTGTCACTGTTTTATAATTCAGTTCCCATTATTCTGAAAAATGGTATGGACATAGTCGTTCTCTTCTCATCTCCAGCTGTTTTTTTATTTATTGCAATCATGAAATATGTCAGTCAAAATTCAGTTATACAAAGGGATTACATTCTTTCTTGGAATTTCGAAACACAAACATGTTTTGGGTGAATTACTCAGACAGAGTACTTGTCCTGTTCACTGGTTCATATCATTCGGAACTTCCTGAATTTACTGTTTCCTGATTTGCACTGTACTCTAGGTATTACTTGAGATAATGTGTGATTGTTACATTCAAGATCATTGTACAGATGGTTTGTTTTCAAGGTGTGTAAAACCAGTGGGATGGTGTGAGAGTTTTAACTCTCTGTGATGGGTGCAGTGAAAGGGTGATGGTGTAAGGGTTTATTCTTACCATGATGGGTGCAGTGAAAGGGTGATGGTGTAAGGGTTTAATCTTACCGTGATGGGTGCAGTGAAAGGGTGATGGTGTAAGAGTTTATTCTTACCGTAATGGGTGCAGTGAAAGGGTGATGGTGTAAGAGTTTATTCTTACCGTGATGGGTGCAGTGAAAGGGTGATGGTGTAAGAGTTTAATCTCACGTGGTGGGTGCAGTGAAAGGGTGATGGTGTAAGAGTTTAATCTCACGTGATGGGTGCAGTGAAAGGGCGATGGTGTAAGAGTTTAAGAAGGTGCTTGTGGTAGCTCTGTTCACTGTTAATACTTCTGTCTTAACTTTTGTCTCTGGCTGGGTTTTAGGATGCCAAATCACTAACCACTATGTCTACCTCATACACTACCAATCATCCAAAGAAAAGCAGGAGAAATCCTGTTTTTAGTGGTCTTTAAAAAAAACTGGGAGAGATTTCACATACCTTGACTTGTCTGTCTCTGGTAGTAATCGGCTGTCACAGTTGACGAGCCAGTTCCTGAAATCCGCCAAACAGTCTCTTGGCTCTACAAACACAGTGTTACCCATGCAGACCGAGGTGGTTTTCAGGCCCACGTTGATTACCCCTGGAAGGATGGACCCTGAAATCGCCTGACGTCACATTGGTTGGGGTCGGGCGACACAGTGAAGCTGGAAAACCAAGCATCAGTTATGAATTGGCGCCAACACCTGACCTGTCTCCAGCAGTTTATAACAATTTATAACCCATTTCCTCCCGCAAGCAGAAAATTGCCCATTAGGCCTCCTCGGGTTTGCAGCTGCCCGATCTGGCCCGAGCGTGATGAGGCTCCCGTCTCAGAGGCCGGTCATGACGCTCTGCTGTCACGGAGAGCGGAGGCACATGACAAGTGACTGAGGTGCCGCCGCCACTGCGGCTTCCTCGCGGCTTCCTCGCGGCTTCCTCTCGGCATCCTCATGGTTTCCTCGCGGTTTCCTCGCGGTTATCTCTCGGCTATCTCTCGGCATCCTCACGGTTTTCTCGCGGTTTCCTCACGCCCTGTGCATTAGATTATCTGAAGAGCTCTGGGACACAGCAGTCTGCAATGAGCCCTTTTCAACTTAGCTCTGCTAATGTTTTTTCGGTAGTTAAAAATCTTTATTTTTCCAATAGCCAGTCGCTTGACCAGGTAATATTTAAATGGAATAATTTATGGACTCTAGATTTGGAAAATTCCTTTGGGTTGAATGGAGAATCAGAGAGGCGAAGGCAAAAGACCCGCCAGCAGATTAAATAGGTCACACGGAGAACAGAGGCCTAGGGCTGGTTCTGTTCTTTCGCCAAGTTCAGAAATCTACCAGTGGATTGCAATGTGCAGAGATCATGTTGTATGAGTTTATTTTATATTGCATAGGGTAATATCCAAAATGGGTCACAAGGACTTGCATTACACTTCTTTAGTTAAAAAAAAAACTGTCATGAATTCTTAAATATTCCTGCAGGGGAGTAATACAGAACCAGAGATCCAAATACGATTGATTGCCAGGGACATAGAAGATATTAACCTAAAAATTTTATATAATAATATTTGACTCGTCTCCAGACAGGTACACATCACATAAATTATCCTCTTTTACTTACATTTTTTTGTAACAAGAATAGCTTCTGCCAACAATCTGTGGTACCCAGCTGGAGGGAAAGTGCCCGTCGAGAGTGGTTAGACAGAACACCTGAGCATCATGGGTGAATTCGAGCCACTTCGCTGAAACTTTTAATAATTTATTTAAATTTAGATTCATTAAATGTCCAGTTGATATTTTAAAGGGAATTTTTTCTTCTTCTGATGTTAAGTTTCTCATTTTATTATAAAATTAGAAACAGAGACATAGGGATCCTATTTTCAGCTCCTGATCACAGACATATAACCTTGCATGTAGAAAAACTACTTGCAGAATATTTTAGCTAAGCACTCTGAACATAGATGGGTAGTTTGATAAAAGTTTTCAAGGAGACACATTGTGGCATTTGCAATACCTTTATTAACATATCTCCGACATTATAACAAGTGTGGCATTTCTACACTCTGATTATGAGCTGTTTATGAGGAACACAAGTTCGTTTACAGTACTAGATCGGGAATGAGAGTAAAAACCCCCAACACAGACAAACACACAATTTTCATGTTTATGTTATCACTTAAGACCCGTTGCTAGATGTTAAACATCTGCTGTACTTTCGTTAATCCGGTGAACTCTCAACAGAAGTAGTGATGGATCATAAAATACACGTTGATTACAAGCAATCCCCCTTTCTATTTTCGGTTTAATAAGGAACCGATCATTGCAGCTTGTGGAGAATTTTTGAGGAGGTCATAATTGGTCCTTTTGTACAGCGTGACGTCCAATACGTCAGACCAGATTGGTGTGTCTAAGTTCGTCTGCGTTAGCGACAGCAAAGCCAGTTATATCAAAGGCTGACTAATCACTCGTAAACTGTTTTGCATGTTCCCCCTACAGTGATAGTAATGACCCAATGATTATTTCAATATAATGCCTTTATGACGGAGCCTAACGCTCTTATATTTTGGACATCCATGATTAGGCAGGCGTTAGAATGCTTTCACTAATATTTGCTTCACATTTGCACACACAAAGGTCTCCACCACTAGCATTTAGAGTTGATCATCTCTAGATCATTGCCACCCGGTAAATACAATCAGGAAAAATGCTTGGCCTCATTCCACCTGATCGTGCGATCTGTTCGGAGAAGATTCGAGACATTTCGCCTGGGTGAATTGACGCCCAAATCCCGCCGGCTACAACACTCTTTAAACCTTCACATCACCAGAGGCAGCCTGGATGAGCACAATCTGAGATGTGAAATGTGAACAGCGTTCTCGGTATATTCTCTCTTTTTATTTTCTCTTTCTCTCTTCCTGAGAACGTCAGACGACCTGAGGTATACACTATCTTCAAGAGGAAACTGTAAACGTACTTTAAGCATGTTTGTTGATATGTTATCTCTTTGCAGCATTAGTCTTTAAACCTGCTCTCAGTGATTGTCATTAGGCTTAGGCACATAGCTTAGTTTCATATTGCACTTTAACTTTAACTACAGAACTTTTTTTCGTCACTCTGGATAAGAACATCTGCTAAATGCCTAAAATGTAAAATGTAAATTTATGTGAGTACATGACAGTCCATGCACACTGCTGTACTGCCAAGAGTAGGCCTTAATATAATCATTTAATTAGCCTATCAAACATAACCTAAAAGTCATTCTATTTCAGACAAATGAATTAGTACTGTGGACATGAGTGCTGAAGGATTTGAATAGAGCGGGAGGGGCTGATGGACTAACTTAGGGCTCTCCTGAAAACCGTGAAGTGTTGGTTACAGAGTCCCTAGAGAGACCTGGAGGGGCTGATACACTAACTTAGGACTCTCCTGAAAACCGTGAAGTGTTGGTTACAGAGTCCCTAGAGAGACCTGGAGGGGCTGATGGACTTACTTAGGACTCTCCTGAAAACCGTGAAGTGTTGGTTACAGAGTCCCTAGAGAGACCTGGAGGGGCTGATACACTAACTTAGGACT
>JAOYSI010067436.1:0-39467 GCA_025775065.1 Hiodon alosoides
CTATCTCTCTCTCCCTCTCTCTCTCTCTCTCTATCTCTCTCTCTCGCTCTCTCTCTCTCTCTCTCTCTCTCTCCCCCTCTCTCTCTCTCTCTCTCTCTCTCTCTCTCTCTCTCTCTTTCTCCCTCTCTCTCTCTCTCTCTCCCTCTCCCTCTCTCTCTCTCCCTCTCTCTCTCTTTCTCCCCCCCCTCTCTCTCTCTCTTTCTCCCTCTCTTTCCCACTCTCTCTCTATCGCTCTCTTTCTCCCTCTCTCTCTCTCTCTCTCTCTGGAACAGAGTGACAACTCATCTCCTCCTAAATGGCCTCAGACGAGGGACTGTGGTTATGGCAGCAGCGCATGATTAACATAATTTTTTTGTCTACAATGTCCAACTAGTACCTAAATATACCGCTCGTTTGTTATACAGTGTTCGACTGGTTACGGTAGTTCGACATTAGCTGTAGCTAATGGCCTGGTGATGGATGCACTCTGGCTGGATGTCCCAAGTCTACAGCTAGAGGCTCCAGAGTCAACATAAAATACGGCTACTGTTCTCCAAGTCCTTGTCAATTTTTCATCATAAATAATCTCCCTTGCTGTATGAAGGCAGTGGATAAAATAAATAAACTAAAATATGAGAGTATGAGAGTATGAGTCCTACTTTGACCTATGCAAATAAATCCAGTGATGCTTGAATTTAGCTATCTGTACGTCAAATACAGGTCATGCTAGACGGCCTATGGACCCAAATCTTACAGGGTAGACTCTTAAGTCCTTCGTCTCACTGCAAACAAAACAACAAAAGTTTGTTTCCGCCAATGTCAGGGTAAAAATCCGGCCCCCCCCCACACACACACACACTGACACATTCCCACATCTGTACAGAAGCCTTGTTGAGGATCCAAATTCCTTTATTGGGTAAGTCCAGGCGATTGTGCAACTTCTGGCATGGGAGATCCAGTTTCATAATTGGTTTCACACACGTTTCGGATGAATGGGGAGATCATTTCGCTACCTCTGGTTTTCCTAACCTGCCATTATTTACTGAGCAAAAATGCACACATTTGTTTCCGAGGGCCAGCGACTGCCTTTGGGTGATTTCTGTCTACCTGCAAAAGCGGTCTTCTCGGGATAATGAAAGCCTTGGATCAGAAACCCCATGCAGTAGCCTGAGAAGGTGATGTTTGGAGATGAAGGACCAGATGTTTGAAATGCTGACGCTACTGACCCCCGCCCCTCTACCCCCTTACCAACTTTAATCTGACTACGACAAGAGATAAGCCACATCCACCGTTGACCTCGGCTGGTTAAATAGAAATGGCGAGCAACAGGTCAAATGTGATGAGTCATGGGTGACCACAGGTCAAATCTGATGATTCATGGGTGACACTTCCGTCTCCACGTGTTTTTTAAACCCAGAGAAAGAAATCGCTTCTCCACAGAAAAGCAGATTAAAAAAGGTCTTGCGGGGTATACACAGACAACTAGCCAGACCATAAAATATATAACATTTTAGCCAGGCTGAGCACCTTTACTAGGTTGACAGAAATTTGTGTTGAGCCAACACTGCTGGGCAATTGTTGGATTTTCAAGTGAGGAATTAATACTCTGAGCCTTTTCAACTGACACATTAAGACAGGCACTTAAATGGAACATTCTGTCTTTTTTTTATTGGCCAGCAGACTTAGACCGAAATCCATTTATTTAAAAAAAAAAAAATACAAAAAAATAAAAACTTGAATTCATCCAGCAGGGAGTATCCTCCCCCTCTCCTTGGCATGGGATAGATAAGCTGTGGCCAATCTGAAGAGGGTTAGCATCTCCAGTGTTGTCCTGGCTGCAAGAACCAAGAATAAACCACCTGCAGTGCACTGTGGGATTTCACTCCAACCTTTCTATCAGTCCAGCCTTCCACTAATGCTGCTGAGCAATCAACTCAGCCCTTCTCTGATTACTTTAAAATTCATATTTGTTCTGTATGTGTCTGCGATTATGCCATTTTCCAGCTCTCTCAACCGTCTCTGGGATCATGGAATGATTTTCCAGTTTTTCACAGCGGGCACTGGAATTTTTTTATTCCCCCTGGAAAATGCAATCTGTCCAGTGCTTTGTGACAAGCTCTATGTGTCAGAATGTGCTGTAACAGATGTTTACGAAGTTTGATTGACACATTGATTCAATGCATCGCTCCCTGCAGTTCATTGGGCTGCACATTTATATTGATTTGAGATTGGTTTTTGATGTTTCTCGCGTGGTTCCACTAGGGATCTCCGCTGGGAGGAGAGCACGGCCCTTGTGAAATATCACCTCCGTGCATACTCCTCCTAGCCGTTGGTGGGTACACAAGGGGAACCGATTCTGATGCCTTGTACGACACGTCTAGGCCGCATTGCGGGCAAAATCGGTCTCACCTAGAGAAACGACAGGGAGAAGATGCTGATGAAAGCGGCCATGTGACTTTTTCTTTCACCGTTGGCCGCTTCTCCATCCTACCAACCTCCTCTAGCTCCGTTGGGACCGTAACCCTCAGACACCTTCTCCCTTCCCCCCGGGCTGCGCAGCCCTGGGATGGCGGCACGGGGGCCCCACGTCTTGGGGACTGGAGCGGGGGGCGTATCTCGACACGCACACTCTGGGCTCTCTGCGTTGGAAACACTGATTCACATTTCAGGCACTACTTTTGCCTCCAGATGCTCTAACCGGTATAACAGCTGTGGCTCCACCAGGACCCAGCCCTGCAGGGCTTGATGGGAATACCTGCTGCTGTTATCCTGACGCCCCGCAGGAGACATTTTCTTGCTCAGCGCCGTCCCACCGTTTTCACTGAAGCTTTACACCAGGTGAATTGGAGCCTGGGGGACTCAACTGAGGCAAAGGAGAAGGCAATTTGGTGATACAGTTCATTCATACACACAGTGTGAGAACTGAGGTGCATCTGTAACAGTGAACTCACAGGCACAGGACACATCCTGGCGAAAGGATTCTAACGTGGCTCGTTTGACGGGCGACGTACTCAACCCACTAAGCTTCTGGGGACACAACTCACGCACCCCAACTCTTGACCTCTAAATAAACAGATTTCCCCTGCCTTATTCCAGCACCAGTGAGTCTTAACGAACAGAACAATTTATGACATGATTTTAAATTACCGTATTACACTGAAAAAATCAAATAAATCATAAATAATAAAATCAAGAACGCTTTAAGTAATACTGAGTACAACAGACACAAAAGACGTGGGCATAAAAAAACAGACTTGCTTTTACTTGCGAAAAGAATTACGGATTTTTTAAATTGAAAAAGAATTAGGGACAGAAAAAAGAGACAGAAAGAGATGATGAAAGTGCGGGGCAGAGAGAGGGAAAGGTCAGTGAAGAACCCAACCTCACCTTTTCAGCCTGGAATCCTTTTCCGCCACGCAAGTGACCTGACGTTTCCAGCCCTGGGATCGGTACAAACAGCCTATCCAGTCAAAAGGCCAGGTCTCGGGTTAGAGGAATCCAATCCACAGCCCTGGTCTTATCAGTGCCAGCACTGTATTTTTCAGGGGGAAAAAAGATATTTGGAAATCTGGCTCTAAGAGAATCCTGAAATCTGGAGATTTAATTCTGGACATACCCCTGCATTAAAAGGGCATATTTCATTTCACACTGACACTTGCTTAGCTTCCATTTCAGTTTTATCAGCAACTTTTATTTAGAAACAATGGATATACTGTTACAAAAGCACACAAATAAAACAGAAAGGTTAGAATATATTAATACATATATTAGTAAATATATTGCAGATGTCATAATTCATGTCTCTGTCAAGCAAAAAGGCTCGGCAAAGAATCAAATAGATAAATAAAATATAATCTAAATGAAATATAACGACAGAAATGTAAGACTGATTTCATTGAAAAAAAACAACATTTGCTAGTCGTTTCTTGGATTGCAGAACTGTCCCCGCCGGTGTTTGTCCTAATAATAATTAATAGAAAAACCCTTATCGGAGAACTAGGCTCCTTGACAGTTAAAACACTCTGAAAAAGGCAATGCCAAAACACATAGGTAAGTTTAAATTACTTGTACCAGAAGTTCATTTTTCACTTCTTTTACTTCTCTGAGCGCAGTAAGTTCCCTTCCGAGTCATCTTAAGAGTTTAGGAACCCAAACAAGTTTTGTGTTGATAGGTTTGGTAAGGGTTAGAATTCTGATCATTTTAACGTGATATACATTTTTTTCACTTTTCAGGGTACTGAATTTATTAATCATAGCTTCTTATATTTCCAAAGCCATGAGTGTATACTTATCTGAATTATATTATAAGAATTAAACATGTGCAAAAGATGTCTTTCCATATCAGTTGATATATTTTCAATTTATATTTAGCCATAGATATAAACCCCATAGGTATAAAGGTTGTTTTCTTGTGTGTAATAAACTGGGGCCAAATGAAGACTTTGACAACCCGCTAATCACACTTCGCTTAACTTACCTTAACCTGTAACGTGTTAGTCACACCTAGGAATATCAATTTTGTTTTATCAGAAGAAACTAATGTGGAGACTGAAATAATAATATGCTGTGATATACTCAGCTTAAAGACTTATAGTTATGTAAATTAAAGGTTGTGCATTTGAAGAACTAAAATCCACAGACAGAAATATATATCTGTTTGCAAAGTTAATGTGTCTAATTACTACTGTCGATGCATTCCTGTGTTACCTGAAGAACTTCCAAGCACAGACTCCGAAAGTGAAACACCTGGATGGAATCCAAACCAGGTGAGGGCCGGATCAGATCTGTCCCATTTCCTTGCTGGTATTCAGTCTAACACATGGCAATTTTACCACTGCATCTCCTTGCATCTTTTAAGCTGAGTTTTATTCAACAATGAATGGGAATCAAGTCAATTCTCCCTATTGCTAAACTCTTGAAAATTGATAATTATTGCAATCGAGGAATTGATCATGCTGCCCTTAACAACCAAAATTGTATCTAGAGGTACAGGACACTTTGGTTCTTGATTTTTGTGTGGTCACATGATGAGGTTAAATGCATTCTAGCCAACTGTGTTAGCAATTGCATGGTATTCTCGACATGTTATCCTTAGTTCTGTCTTCAGTGGAGGGAATGAGCCAAAGTATGTATAAGATGAGCCACGTCTTAATTGGCTAAGTAGCCTGCCGAAAGTGCTAATGCCAGATCACAGGCTTTCGGAATAGGAAGTCCAACTGGATTCATGGAAATTTGTGACCGAGCTATTGTAGAAATTTGTGACCAAGCTATTGTAGAAATTTGTGACCGAGCTATTGTAAAAATTTGTGACCGAGCTATTGTAGAAATTTGTGACCAAGCTATTGTAGAAATTTGTGACCGAGCTATTGTAAAAATTTGTGACCGAGCTATTGTAGAAATTTGTGACTGTGCTATTGTAGAAATTTGTGACTGAGCTATGGTAGAAATTTGTGACCGAGCTATTGTAGAAATTTGTGACTGAGCTATGGTAGAAATTTGTGACCGAGCTATTGCAGAAATTTGTGACCGAGCTATGGTAGAAATTTGTGACCGAGCTATTGTAGAAATTTGTGACTGAGCTATTGTAGAAATTTGTGACTGTGCTATTGTAGAAATTTGTGACCGAGCTATGGTAGAAATTTGTGACCGAGCTATTGTAGAAATTTGTGACAATGCTATTGTAGACATTTGTGACTGAGCTATTGTAGAAATTTGTGACTGTGCTATTGTAGAAATTTGTGACTGTGCTATTGTAGAAATTTGTGACTGAGCTATTGTAGAAATTTGTGACTGTGCTATTGTAGACATTTGTGACTGAGCTATTGTAGAAATTAGTGACTGTGCTATTGTAGAAATTTGTGACTGAGCTATGGTAGACATTCGTGACTGTGCTATTGTAGAAATTTGTGACTGTGCTATTGTACACATTTGTGACTGAGCTATTTGGTCAATGTGTCACAGGCACGGCTGCCTACTTTAATAGAACAGTAAATAATTTGAGTACTCAAAATATCAAATTAACTGCAATGGCCTTTCAGAGAAAGAGCAATTTCCCCACCATTTCAGTAGGTCTCAACAGTGATATTGCCACTCTGCATATATTCTTAGATCCTAAATATTTAATCTCAACACAACAACATTTATCATAACATCAGGATTGTCCTTGCGTGTTTATTTGGTGCATGGAAATAAGAAACGGTGAAATAAAACCAATAATGAATTTTCTTCATGACTCCCTGCAAAGTGTCAGGAGACTTTCATCCCTTGGAGAAAAGTACTGAGGAGGTCTGCTGTTGTCCTGTGGTTGAAAAGTCCTTGAGTTGAAAATAACACAATATAATTGTTGACTCCACGTCTCTGCCTCGACGCAGGGAGCAAGCCCCATAAACCGCTCAAAATAAATTCCAAATTAGAGGCTGTTGAAAAAAGAAGCGGCCTGCTTTGCCCTACCCAGATTGCAGCGTTTGAAGCCTAAGCAGGCTGAACAGTAGGCTCCCCTTTCCTGTTGTTCCTGGTGCCTTGCCAGAGCCGGAGAGGATGAATAGGCCAGGCTGCCTCTACTCCGTCCCGTCCTCCTCGTGTGCGCACAAATGGCTGGGATGCGGCCATCTTTCCTCTCCGCCTTTCGGTTTCAGCCGTTTGCGGGGGAAAACGCACAGTGCAACACTAGATTCATCCTTTTCTGATTCATCTGATTCATCCTGCAGAGCAGTGACACACAAGTCTACTCCACGGGGCCATCCACAGTGCACCCGTATATCCAGGCTGCAGGCGACGTCCCTGGCATCCGTTCAAAACAAGCTGTGGTTCGGATCAGTGAAGCACATTTGCGGGCAGCAAAACGACAATTAAAATACATAATACAGTAAAATTAAACTTCAGTTCTCTGATGGTTATATCATATTCTCAGCACAGGGCCAGGAGCAAGGAGAGGCCCGCTGTGTACAAAACGGGTAAGTCTACCGTGGCATGCTCTCCTTCATGGGAACCAGGGTGGACACATGTCTAAAGGTTGATGGTAAAACATTTCCTCTTAGGTGCTGTTTGCACGCTCTCTCTCTTTCTGTGAATTTTTCAAGCCCATGGACACATTTCATAGTAAATATCTCCCCCACAGTTCCCTCACAAACACAAAAGCACTGTGAGATTCAGCATTGACCTGAAATGGAAGGTGGAGACCGGTGTTTTTAAGGACTGCAAAACCAGAATTCCAAGTAACCTTAGTGCATTGGCTCAGCGAAAGCCTCTATTGGTTCTACACCTTTTTTCTGTTTGTTTCTTTGGGGGAGAAGGTAAAGATTCAGTTCTTGGACAATCACCGTCCAAAAACCTTTGCAAAAAGTTTTTTTATTTGATTAGTCAAATAATTTTTTTGGGATGAATTAGAAATTTTCTGTGTCCTCTTGCATGGTACCAAAGCCGAACGACAAAAGCAGATGGTTCTTTTCCCAGACCTTGTAAATGTGGAGCTCAAGGTTGGGGTCTGTGGATGCCAGGGTGATATGGACGAGCGGGACACCAGGGTTGAGAGTGATACCCCAACTGCACCTTGCCAACCAGGCTGCTTCCACATATCGATGTGTGTGAAATCAGTAAAACCCGAGATGTGCTTCAGTTTACAGACATTCTGGAATTCTCTGCCTTGGAAAATAAGATGGAAAGTTAGGGAAAAAAAATGTGGATAATATCCACGCTTTCGTTAAATAGGAAACGTCTGTCTGAGTGAAAACGTGGAGTGGGGCTAAAAGCTTCTCTAAAAGCTTCTCTGTGCCGCTAACTTGGAGACGATTTTCTGCAGAAAAAACATTGTTGGATTATGGTGTTTGTGCCGAAGGTGGCATCAAGCTGCACAGCAGTAACGTGGCAGATTTTTAATGACACATTAAGTTAATAAGTTATAAAGGAAAAGGGGGGAACACTTGTTGCCGTTAAACCTCTCAAGTGAGCCTTTGCGAGCGTTAGATCTCTCAAGAAGTCCAACGAATTGAGTACGGCTTTGCATAAAAACATTTCTGTGCCAAGTTCAAAGTTTTCGTCAATGCTTAATTTAACTTTGTACGCATGATTAGATTGAGTGCATGGCGGACTACATGCTGAGAGGAAGGTTTGGGGAATGGTCATAAGGCCACATAAGCGCAGCTGGGGATTAATAACTGGAGTTGGTGGACGAGGATTGGGTGCTGTTTCTCTTTTGAGATGTGCTGCTAGCTGTTGCTGAGTGTCGGGTTCAAGTCGTCCCGGGTCCAGCATTCCTCTTTAAATCCAGGAAAGACGCTTGATGAGAGAACATTATGTTGGGTGCCTGCACTTTAACCCTTCATAATATAAAAAAGAGTCTCATCTGTTCGTTTCAGAGCAAACTGAACCCACCAATGTGGCTTTGTTAAGCCCTAAGTGTAGTAGTAAAAATGTGTAGGCTTTTATCAAACCGAAGCCATCTTCCCGTGCCCCTGTGTCATCCTCCTGTAAAGATCAAAGGGGGCCCTGTCCTCTCCAGGCAGACTACCTATCTGAGCGTTAATTAGCTGAGAATCATTGCCTACACGTGGCCCTCAACCAGGTCTTTCTAAGGAGCATGGTCTTGGTCCTCTCCAGGCGGAGGTCCTTTCTGAACGCTAATTAGTTGGGATTCATTTCCTACACAGGGCCCCTCAACCTGATCTTTCCACTGATTGTGGTCTTTGTCACCAGGGAAGCTTTAAGTGCCAGGAGATCAAGGCACTACTGGATTGGGTGTACTGGGCATCCTGGCGGGTTTATGACGTCCCCAGGGTCTGGGGCTGTTTTGAGGGGGCGCCAGGGCCCAGCGTGGTACTACTGTAAATGGGTAGGGGCCTCTCGGGTGCGTTTGTATAAAAAATTTCATGGGTTTGTGGAAAATGAGCGGGCAAACACCATTTTCTGTATCATTGCTGTTTTATGCCCCCTGATAGAAGATCTCTGTGGAAACTAGTGCCAGCTAAATCACCTGCTTAGGAAGAAAGCCTGTGTGAAACAGTCAGCTTTCCAAAACCTGGCATCAAATATAATGCGAGAAAAAACAGATCTAGTCTGTTGTGGCAGGGCCTCACTCCATCCCAGTTATGTGTGGTGATCTGTACCCAGTGAAGACTGATGAATGTCAAGGATAGCAAGTGATGACTCCTACAATGTAGTAACACCGTTTTACACGACTGTAATAGTGATCTGGCGCAGAATATTGAACCGTTTTTGGTAGCATGAGATCCAATGAGGCACCTTGTTCCTGGCTGAACTTCCGGGTTTGGTTGCCTCAGCACCTGAGTTTCGGCAGAAGCCGCGTGCTGGCCCCTGGCGCTATACGCTAATGAAAATCCTGCTCGCGTTCCTTAAAAACATAAACGACATGATCCGAACCAGCTGTCGGAACCTCTCCGGTCCAAGTGGTCCATGCCCCCCCAGGGATGGCTATTAGAGCGCAGAACCTCAGTAGGGAGTCTGACGGCTGAAAACGGGGGCCCTTGTTTTCTAACAGGTACTCAGGGGAGATCAAACGAGTCCAGCACCCTGGAGATGGTCTTCCATAAAGCCACCGCGTAAGCCCTCTGTGGTAATGGGTAACATACGGCAGGTAGGGGGCAACCTGTGACAGCGCTTTACGGTTTACTGAGCTTGGAAATGGGATGCTTTAAACTGCAAGCTTTGCAGAACATGCACCAGCTGCCTGCTGGAAACGCCCCAGGGGCCCCTTGTAAAAGAGTGTTGAGGCCCATTGAAAGTGTTCCGCACAAATCTCCCTTTTACAGCATGCCAACGTGGCCTCCCTGCCATGACCTGCACGGTTGCTCTCCGGGTGCCCCCCGGGTGTCCGGTGTGCAGCCGAAGATGACCAGAGGGGGGCCTGGGTGTGTGCTTCTCGGGCTAACCCGGGCCCTGTGGTTCACTTCAGAGGTGTTCATACAGCGACTGAGACTCTATGAAGGCCACAGATTTTGGAAACGCTTCAGTCTAGATAGGTGTGTATGACACATCGAGGTGATCAAAGGCCCGGCTATGTGACTAATCAGGAGATCCCAGCCACGGAGAGTAAGAGAAACTGGTTAAGTACTGGTTAAGGTGTTATTTAATTACAGCCAGAAATGTAGAGTCCCAAGAGTGACACTTCTTGTGTATCCCTTGAAAGGTACTTCACTTGAATTGTGCTGCTTGTACAAACAAAAGTAAAACAATTAACATATATAAAATATTAATTATTAACATTACAGTTATTGCTATTATTATTATTATTATTATTACTTAGCTCAGGGCGCCCATAGGAAAGAGATGGGTAGCGATGAGGTCGTTGCTGGAAGAAATGTCAAAGGAACGCAGACAGAGCCAGCAAAGGAGAAAAGAGGCCAGTGAGCTGGCAGGTACATTGCCACGCCTGAGCTCAGTGAAGAGACGTGAGATTAATGGGATCCAGGCTGAGAAGCAGAGGCGGCCAATGAGAGGACTTTGTTGCTCCTGGGATCGTTGAAGGTTCGGCAGCACGCATAAAAACACGCTTCGCGCGTCGCCTCCACGCTCTCTGCAGAGTCTGCAGCGTAACGCCAGTTTCAAATGATTGGAGGAGAGGCACGCCCCTCATGACAGTCGGGCCAGCCTGCAGGCTCCGGGAAAGCCAATGGGAGACGCTCATCATTGATAAGCAAAGAAAAACCCTGATGATTTAACCATGCCCAGCCCGCCGCCTCACTGCCAATCAGTGCTCTCCCAGCCATAACCAGCAATGATGATGTGAGCGGGACTCAAACCTGTTAACTCCAGGTCACTAAGGTCACTAAGGTCAGTCTGCACTCAGGCCAGTGTCTTTACTGAATGAGAAACTCAGGAGGCCCGTATACGTATATGTACATTATATTATTAAATGTATATGCATATATATATATATATATATATATATATATATATATATATGCATTCATCATTCATCATTCATCAACGTTTGAGTAGGTGTATGGACATCAAATACTCTCGTCCATGGAGGACTTCGATATCCCATGAATCTCATTCCCTCAAAATTTCCTCAGAAACTCGCGACGATTAAATGAGCAAGGCTCTTTCCCCGACTGCAACGCCAACAGATGTATCGCACATCAAATGTGATTTGTGAAAAGGAGGTCCACTGGTGAGCGTTTCTACAGGCTTAGAAAACGAATGAAAGGGGATGTAATTAATGAGTGGATGATGTGATGCCCTGGCAACGTCATTAGGAATGCGATGGGTGTGGTTGAAGACCGGGGGAAATCTCAAGTTCCTTTTTTTTTGTTTACTGTTTACTTTTTTACTTTTTTATCCCCACCAAAACTTTGCTACTGGTTCGGTTTGGCAGACTTCTGACTGCTGAACTCAAAACGGCGCCCCCTGTGGGGAAGCAGGAGGAATGTTGCGTCTTCCTGATGGTGAACCAGACGCTGGGGGAGGGATAATAAGGGGTGGAGAGTGGGCAGAGGAATCTCCAGAGAGAAAGGATCCGTCCAATTGGCTTCCAGCTCTCAGTGACTTAAGGGTCCCAGGTATTTCAGATCACTAATGCAATTCACAGCATACGCTGAAAAAAATTGGCACTTAACATTTCAAAATACCAACGTTAAGAGTACAATCTGTCTTCACTGAAAGGTTTTTCACCTGCCCGTGAGAAAAAGGAGTCATTTTTAAATAGTTTGATGATTATTTTGTGTATTGTTGTTTGTATTACTTCATTCTTTTACAGGGATACCACAAGACTATTGCAAATGGTCGGGTTCTTGGTACTTTCAGTGGCTTTTTCTTTGAAGGGGATCAGGTTACAGCTACGCCGCTCGAAGAAGTCTGGTAAGTCGATCACCCTACCCAGAACTGTCAAACTCATACAGAGAAGTCTAAGCAAAGCGATGTATCACAGACTTATTTATGTGCTTGTCCTTCCTTTCCACAAGCCCAAATTGTGTACTCTAGGGGCTCCAGTGCCGAGGACGGGGGCGGGGGGCTGGGGTTAAACGCTCCTGGGAGTTGCTAACCTGTGCAGGCGGCAGGCTTTGCTTAATCTCGAGGCCTGACAGAATGTGTGGCTTGTGGGTCCCACCCCCCTGGACCACTGCACGTGAGAGACACACCACGTCAATGGGGGGAGAGAAAAACAATACTGAGAACAATAACACACAGACAGGACGCTGCTTTTTCGGGGTTACCCTGGAGAAATAAAAGGGCGGGGAATTGCGTTGCGAACTGTCTTTTTGTTGGCTGGACAAAGGGAGAGTCTCACGCCATTCGTTGCTTTGAAATGTACTATCGTCCGACCGCAAACGCGGCTGCCCTGCTGTCCCCCCCCCTCCGGCGGGGACGGGCAGACGAGTGGACCCCTCCACTTCAGGGTGTGTTTGTTTGCGTCGCCCCTGGGGCTCACTCTGGGGCAGTGAACTTCTAAGGGCAAGCCCATATTTTGCTTCACCGAAAACTTCTGAAATTCTGGGTGGGGGGAGGGGGGGGGGTGCATAGAAGCCACAGAAGGCACAGTGGCCTCGCACGTGGTGAAGGGTTTCTCCGTGCCCCTGAGGGTTTCCCTGCGTGCCTGAGGGTTTCTCTGCGTGCCTGAGGGTTTCTCTGAGCGCCTGAGGGTTTCTCTGCGTGCCTGAGGGTTTCTCTGTGCGCCTGAGGGTTTCTCTGTGCGCCTGAGGGTTTCTCTGCGTGCCTGAGGGTTTCTCTGCGTGCCTGAGGGTTTCTCTGAGCGCCTGATGGTTTCTCTGTGCGCCTGATGGTTTCTCTGCGTGCCTGAGGGTTTCTCTGTGCGCCTGAGGGTTTCTCTGCGTGCCTGATGGTTTCTCTGCGTGCCTGAGGGTTTCTCCGTGCCCCTGAGGGTTTCCCTGCGTGCCTGAGGGTTTCTCTGCGCATCTGAGGGTTTCTCCGTGCGCCTGAGGGTTTCTCTGTGCACTCCCCAGGGAGGTGACTGAAGCAAAAGGAAAACATTGCCCTTGCATTTAGAGGAAAGGGGCGTTGCTGAACGGGTCTGGAACACATTAAACATTTGAGGTCTTAGTAGTCACACCCCCCAGCTGTAGTCAGGACACAGCGCATTCCAACCTCCTGCACCTCTCCAGTGTGACACAAGCAGGTTTGTCTCATAGCTCGGTGAGAGACTAAATGCTGGCTCTCCACTGAAGTCCAAACAGAGGCAATGGCGTGTGCGGAAAGGTGCGCTCTTGTCAGGCACCAGCTCAAGTTCAACCCCCCCCCCCAACACGCTGGCTGCACTGGAAAGAGACGGCCAAAATGATCAGGGAGGTCTCTCTCAGTTCTCCTTTCAGTCTCCACAACTCTATTCCCTGATGGCTATACAGAGCACACAAATCACTTCACAACTGCCACGGTAACAGAGAGAGCTGCCTGGAATGGGATGTGGGGGAAAAAAATAAAAATTGAACCAAACGTCCTTGGTTTGAACTTAGATGGGGAAAAAAGGGGGAGGAATCCAAAATACTTTCTGGAGAGGAGCTTCCCTGCTTCCCGGACACTCCACATTCCTCCTCTTTCGGGCCTTGCAGCGTGCCAGGGGCTGGGAGCAGGGTGTGGGTGTGGGTGGGACTCGTTTTGCGTCTCCCCCCGAGGATCGAACAGGTACCCTGCGGGTTAAAGCATTAACTCTGAACCGCATTGTGCGTCCCCCGACTGAGTCGTGGGCCATTCCACCAGCTTTGTTCCTCCTAAAGGCGGTTTAAGGAGGGAGCGCTAAAAAGCGCAAAAAGCCTAGGTATCCATTGCGGTACACGTTTTGCCTTGCACGAGTTAGGAACTTACGGCTGATGTCTGCTGACATTGACTATATTCCACTGAAATGTGCCGAGAACCACATTAAAATAATGGGGAAGGCAGAGGGGTAGGGACCTCGGCTCTTTCAAAGATAGCACCCTGTGTCTAAGTAACTGATTCAATATGTATGATCACAAAGAAGGACAGTTCGAAAATTGTATCAAGGCAAGTGGATCCAGGAGTTCCATTCCGTTTGGAAGTCCCTGGTGCGAGAGTCTCTCTAAATTAAACCTTATGAGTCCTTATGTTCAAGAAAAGCAGAGAAACAGGGGGGGGGAAAGCAACAGGGCCAAAGCCGTGCAGGGCCAAAACTGAAAAGCCGGCGGCTGTGTAAATACTGATTATTTCTGTGACACTGCTGAGGGTGTGTGAGGTGGATGGACAGAGTGTGCTCTGCGTTGGGGCCGTGGGCACGAATTAAAGCCAAGTTCCGCCTCAACTCTCCACTCTTGAAGTGGCAAGAAATGAATAGAAGAGTCAATAAAAAAATGCAAAAAAATTGTGACATGCCATGTTTATTTTAACATGTTTTACATGTTTTACTATAACATTGTTAAAGGCTTAATTAAATGATTTACTGCTGTTTTGAGAGTCTGAGACATCTAACCACGTGGCTCTGAAAGAGTACGGGGCAAAACAATACTCCCACCGCTAGGTCAACCTGTGCTGATGTGTCGCTGAAATTCCTACCCAAGAGAACAAGGGGGTCATGCCACAGAGCGGGACACACGCACAGACATTACACGGCCACAGGGGGCGCTAATCCGTCGGAGGTTTCAGATGTGCGGTTTCAGAAAAAACGGGGGCGTGCTTTTCGGAAAGCCTGCAACACCACAAGAGAGGACCGAGGTGCAGGTGAGCCTCCTCATAAACTCTAATGATACACCTGAGCAGGAATTATAATACTCATTCATGGCCACTGTAATAGTTTCAGATCCCACTCATCCTCTCGGAGAAAGAAAGGGCCACACCTACAATTATCACTCTGTATAATCAGGGGCACCCTGCATTCTATATAATCATTGGGTCCCGGAGGCCTATGATGGCCACTGTCTCTTTCCAGAAGACTTTTTAGGCCGGTGGCCGGGTGCTTGCCTTCACAAAGGTGGACTGTCTGGTTTAAAGTACACTCACACACAGAGCACGGGTCTTTTCAGCCGGACAGCCATTATGCAATTTGGGATGACGTAGCCTGTCGTGCTCGCGCGGTTGCCCTGGCGATGGTGGTAACGGGTCCCCGTGTATTCGTTTCTTTAAAGACACAGATGCCAGCTGTTTGCCGTTTGAGTCATGACGCAAACACTTAAAAAGAAGTTCCCAGACTTTGGTGACTTTTAATTTTACCCTCTCTGCCGAACCGATCAAATCCTTGAAATGAGACTTGGCTCGGAATGGTTTAAATATTCGAATCTTTTAGTTTAATGAGATTTTCATATGGCATCCTTTGCTATCATCCATGGTCATCATTCAGGTTATAATAAACAAGGATTCAGCCTTAAAAACACTTTTGGCTTTTCTACTTTGTCTGCTATTGATCATCAAGCCAATTTGACCTCCTTTGGCTGCTCGACAATACAGGAAATACTTTGCTTTTTGTTTTCTATATACCCATTGTGCACCCATAAATCATAAAAGAGGAATTTGTGTTTGTTTGGGAGCTGATGTGAGTTGAATTGATGTGATGTGATTATTCAGTTATTATTCAGACTTTTCTGTGGCGTTTCTACTGTAAGCCACACTTGACAACACTTCTGTTTTCAATACATTTTTAGAATCCATATAAAAAGAAAATGGCCATTAAAATAGCTGGCGCGCGACAAATGCTTGCCTTTTCCTGAGAACAGTACATTAAAGCTTTTGTTTTGAAAAATCAATCAGATTTCACTGAGCAAATAAAAATGTAGTGAAATACAGTCTCCAGTAGACCCAGCAGACAGTTCAGAAGGTTTACAGCCACGTTACAGAACTTCTTCTACACATTTAGCCGCATAATAAAAACATCATTCTGCGTTTTCACAACGCAGGCTTCTCGTTTTCCCTTGCCGTTCACTGCAGAGCTCCTTGGACGGAGTGAGCGGTCGGAGATTCGTGAGAGGCCATGTGCAGATTCCTTTTCCAGATGGAGCGCTCAGTCCACAGGAGTATGCGGGGTCTGGAGGGATGGCACGGCGTGTGAGAAGGAATGGGGGAGGAACACACTGTGGCCCACACACTTGGATGCGTTCAGTCGGAGTGGACGCTGCTTGTTTTTACTTTTCGGTGCCCGCGCTCTTGACTTTGCTCAGCCAGCCACCATGGCGGAATATTGGGAATTTCCCTTGGGAAGGCAGGGGAAAATGCAGAGGGTCCCACTGCAGTGAGCCAGCCTCTCTCTCCTCTCCCCCACCCCCCGGTCTCCCCCAGGGGAAAATGAGGGTCCCACTGCAGTGAGCCAGCCTCTCTCTCCTCTCCCCCACCCCCCGGTCTCCCCCAGGGGAAAATGAGGGTCCCACTGCAGTGAGCCAGCCTCTCTCTCCTCTCCCCCACCCCCCGGTCTCCCCCTCTCAGACATGTTAAGACACTGAGCAGACAGCATTCCTTCAGTAAAGCACGTTACCAGAGTACCCCACCCCCCCGTCAAACCTTCGATACGCATACCTTCTTCCCCCATACCCCCATTTTCCCCTGGGACAGTGTCTGACATTATCCTACTGTTAAACCAAGCCTCATCATCAGGGACGGTACTGCACAGTAAAATAAAACAAACAGATTGCAGCGTCAGAAACAAAGAAAGAAAGGATACAGAGAAATAAATTGCACCGCTCGGCGACCGGCACGTTTTTAATGAAAACGGCCACACAGCATCGTCCTGCTTCCATCCCACCTGCTCCGATTGCTCTGGGTTGGGAGAGGCTCCTCCCACCCCCCCCCCACCCCCCCACACGAGCCCCGACGTGTAAGTGGAGCGCTCCCTCCTGCCTGTCCTTACCTGCCCGCCACATTTCTGGAGTTGTACAGCTGCGTGGTCCCACCCTGTTATCCCCGGTAAGTGGCGTCACTCCACCCTCCGCCGCGCTGTGTGCGGTTCACGCAGCCCTGCCCCCGCAGAGGCAAGAGAGCGAAAAGGGAACCTCCAGTTGGCACTTGTCAGCCAGCTGGAGCGCAATTGCCCACCAAAACGAACTGAGACCACGCCAGGGACACTTTCAGCACCACGACCGGTGAGCGGAATGAACACGGGAGGTCTGGGGGTCTGTCAGCCTCTGCGGTGGCTTAGGTGAGGACGATAAACAGGAAAGGTCTCTGATGAACGCTGGAGGGATGTGCCCACGAATCAAAGCGTAAATTAAGCCTCAGCCAATCGGTAAATTAAGCCTCAGCCAGCAGTAAATTAAGTGCAAATTTGGAAATCATGTATCTCAAACCTGAGATACCTGAATGTTTTTCTGTTTCTAACAGTTATTAATATTCAGGTAGATTTCACTGCTATGATTCTGGGGTAAATGTGAATTTTTTCCCCTAATTAAGAAGTCTTCTTATGCAAAATACTACTAATCTTACATAATCTTTAACAAAACCACTACAACCTTCTATGTGGAAAAATATGAAACTTTTTTTTTTTATCAGACTTGATTAATAAGCTTTGCTTGTCTCTGCAAGGGGGAGCCTAATTGTTATTATCATTAGTATTTTCTAAATTGTAATGCCGGGGACTAAAAACAAAATCCCACCGTCGACAGTAATGACATTTGTGAAGATGAAGAACTGTTAAGAACCAATTGGGGCTCCACAGGAATCTCCATCTGATAATCAGACACCAGGTCTGCCTTGATCTGAGATTTTGTTGGACGTTAAATTGCCTCCGTAGCAAGCCTAGCTTCCTGCAACTCGATAGCCCCAACACAGCAGTAACTCTCCTCCTGTTTTCAACACCAGCGCGTTAACCCCCTCACGTCATTCGGAAAAAGGCAGACCCTTTTCAAAAAGCAGCTGGCTTGAGATTCGTTCCATTTGGTCATGAAGGGCATTTGTGTATGTGTAAAATATGGAGCAGATGGGTGAGTGTGTGGGTTTGGGGAGAGTTCTCCGTTCGCCTTACCCAAGAACCAAATATACAAGCATCCAGAGTTATTTGTGTTTCCGAGAGGTTTGATTCAGTCTGTCAGACGTCGCTCAGGCTGACAAAGGTGACATCACTTAACCTCATTTCAGACAATCCTTGATGCCCCTGAAAAACCAGGACCACATTTTTGGAAGACTTCCAAGGGGCAACTCCACCCAAAAAAGTTAAAACGTTTCCCAAAAAGAACATTTTGTTGGGAAAATACTTCAAGGTGGCAGGTTTTGATTCAATGCATTATTTTGAAGGTGCAGTCAAGCCTGAGAATATTTCAACAAAGTGCAAGTGGGAGACAGAGAAGGTCTTTAACTTTCAGAAGCATTGGCCAGAGGAAATCGTTGAGTGGTCTGTATTAATTACAGACGAGTCAACATCTCGCTTCTAATTTCTGAGAAACTAAAGGTGGTGCTTCTTCCCCAAAGGTTTACCTTTGTAACCTTCGTTTATTACGTTATTGAAACAAACGCAATAAAAGGAAATTCAATTCTGGAGCTTGTGTTGAAACTTGTGAAGAAACAAACACTTGAGTCTTGTGACGTTTTGATCAGTTCTATATTTCACTATTTATGTTTCATCCAGAAATTCAGCAGGACTCAGATGACGGTGTATACAAGCCTGTAGTGTGTTTATTCGTTGATTGAACAAACAGAGTGACATGGAATTTGTGTGATGTCCAAGGAATAGAAATATGGGAAAATGATACAATTATTATGATTAGGAAACCCTAACCCAAACCCTTAAGAAACAGAGTACGCGAATTACGATTAAAAGAACGAAAGAATTCTAGGTATGTTGAATATGGTAATGTCTCTGTGTCAGATTAGGATTAAAACATTTTCTGATCAAGTCTTTGGCTGCGATGAAAAATGTTTTGTTTTTTTTCTGATCAAGCCTTTGGCTGCATTTTCAGTAAAATGCCAGCAGATGGCTTGAAAACAAGAGGCGTGATGCGATCGTCGAGGCTGGGACATCGCCAGGGCTTCAGCTAACATTGATTCTTTGAGGGTTTTTTCAGTTTTTCCCAGAAGCCCTCATCCCCATTCCGATCAAATTTACTTCATGACCCATCACTGTCCTTCTTGCACATACTGACGATTTTTCAGTCAAATTGGAAACTTCTGCGCTTCCACAAAATTATATGCACGAAATTTACCAGTGCATCTGTTCCAGCGCAAAAAATATGAGCCACCCAAAAGGAGTAATGAGGGCCAGAACCCGGAGCACCATAGCGAGCGCTGATTGGATGACAATGAGAGAAGGACAATTTTGCAAAGCGACGGGCACCGTACGGGGAGAAATCTAAACAATGATCACTGGCTCAGTTACACACAGGAAAGCATGACCAAATGAAAACAGTCAGCTATTATTATTCAAAGCATTTGGAGAAAAGGGGAAGTCAGTGGATAGTTTATTTAGCTGGGCCGCTGCCAGCCCCGTGTGATATCTTATTTTCCAACCTAACAGCCTTTCCCAGCCTTGCGTGTTTCGTTTTCTAACTGCAGGACTAATTTCCTGTCACAATTAACTTCCAAAGTAAGTCGTCATTATTGTCTTGTCATTGTTTTACGGTTCTAAAGGGGTTCCAGTTTTCTTCCAATTAGTGAAACTGGAAGATATTTCCACCGCTGCAGATCTTCAGTGGCTGTCCAGAGAAGTGGGAGGTGGTTGTACTGTCTGAAAGTCATTGGATCATTTCGACGAACAGAGCAAGCAAGCGGTTCAATGAGTAACGCTAATAACAGAAGCGATAACGGGCAACCCTGCCAGAAAAGCTTTGGATATCATACAGAGGAGTGTAACGTTCTGATCCAGCTAATAAAGTTGTTACCAAACAATATGCATATGTACATATCATATATAATGATCATGAAATGTGAAGAAGAAGGGCCTGCTGACCCTGTCGAATGCCGTCTTTCTTTCTGGTGTTATTATGTGAGTGTCTGCCCTTGATGAGGCCCATATTATCAGGATGAATTAAATCGGCTGTGACTGGTTCCAACCTACAGGAGAAGACTTTACAGATGATCCATACAACGCAGTTGAGGAGCAGATTTTCAACTCTTTCGCCTGAATTTTCTGTCTTTTCGCATTAAACCTGGTTTGTACAACCCGCCCAAAGTTGATTCAATTTATATTTAGCTTGCAGTAGTTTATTGTAATTCTCTTGCGAGTTTTTTTTCTCGGGGTTTCATGTTCTTTGAAATGTGTTTCCCTAGTTGTTTATCCTCGCACTCTTTTTAACTTTTAATGACTCGTGTGATGTGACAGGTGATCTGAGACCATCCAGAGGAGGGCGCTTGACTCTAGCATTCTCTCTCAATGAGTGGGACACGTTATTTTTCCTGTAATAGTGAGCCGTTACAAAACCATCGGGTGCCAGTGTTCTTTGTATGGGTGAGGTGCGGTTGTACGCTGAAAGGGGAATAGTGGGATATTGTAACAGGATTAATTTTGGAGTTGCACGTCGTTGGTACTGAAAGGCTGTTCATAAGAAAAAAGTCAATTTATGAGGACGTTTTATGAGCTGCTGAGAGATTAGTAAATTATTTGAGGGTTGGGTTTTTTTTAGTCGATATTTATCACTCAACTCAAGTTCCCCCATGTGTTGGTTTAAAGCAGCCAAGGACTGTTTAATGGAGATTAGCCGCTGAGGATCTGCCCAAATGGGCATCAATTGCAGTGTGGAATTCACCACCTATAATTGTTCAGGCCTTAGGGAATTTATTCAGTTTGGCAAGGAAGTGGTGGAAGAACTGTGGTGGAAGAACTGTGGTGGAAGAACTGTGGATTAGCCACATTTGTGCAATAGAGGCTGGCAACTGGAACTACTTCTTTGTTAATATACCCATGCGTTTATCATATAATATCCATCCTAATCAGGTTCATGTGAGATTACTGAGAATTGTAATTGCGTATGGATCGGCGTTGCAACTCCGGTGCGCTTAAGGTTGAGGGATGCAGAGAAGGCTTTTGTTTAGCTGTAGTTGACTTTAATGTTGCGGGGAGAAATCTAAAGCTAAGATTACCTCATTATAACCATCGTTTTCCGGGTAACATTTACGAATGTCACATTATGTAACACATATGAAGCTAATAATTGAAAATGAACCAGAGCTATTTCTCTAAATAAGATAGCAGCTCGTATGGCTAGCAAGTTAGTAAGGTTGATAAACTTCTTTACTCGTTGGTACCAAATTGACTTGAATAAGGTTAGGTAAAATTACCAGGAGCGCAGTAGCTTAGCTTCCAAACTAGAATAGGCATCGCTTCTGATGGACTAAACGCTTCAGCATGGAAAGAATGAATCCCACCGTAAGAAGACTGGGTTCGGGCTGTCTGCCTTTCGACAAAAAACTCTCCCCATCCTGTATTAGACACATGCTTCTGCAGAGCAGAGAATGAAAAAGACAGGGAGTCTGCAGCGAGAGGAAGCTGGCGTTCCAGCTGTTTCCACCCACACCTTTTCGAACACGTTTTTCTCCTTAACCAAAGAATGCGGCGTAGGGTTTCTTTTTGCACTGCGGTTGCGTACACCGAATGTGGTCTGTGATCACACGTAAAAGGACAAAAAGTGAATGTCAGTCAGCGGAGGTCAATAGCGTCACAAAATCAAAGCATCCAGTTAGTGAATATTGCAAATGAGTGGCACTTAGCCGTTCTGGCGGAAGTTTAAACAGTAGTCAAGCTGTGTCTCCAGGAATGCAGCAAGCGTTTCCCCGCTGTTGAACCCTGTAGGTTGAAAAAAATCAGACTGGGTGATCACATTTCTGGGCAGTTGAGTGGACCTTCTCCCCCAGGCAGACACGTGCCAACATTAAAAGCGTTTTGAAGATTTTAAACAGGAGATATATAAATTGCGATTTCCCTTTTGGCCAGTTCTCCTGTTTCTGGGAGAATACATTATGGGGTGCTTTGTGCACACAGGGCCCACTCTGACTGACTCTGGGCCTTCCTGGACAACAATAAGTCCAGGATTCTCTGGGGAACCAAGCTGTGAATCCCTCCCAGAGTAGTGAAGGCTTTTGAAGCCCTCCCAGAAACAACATCAGGTCCTGCTGGGAGCATAACTGACTTCGATGTAGACAAGGAGGAGATTACTGATGACAAGTTAACATCGCAACACTTTGGTGGAAGTAAAGACACAAAACGGAATCCCTGATGGTGGTACAACCACAGCTTTTTGTTGGTACCTTTAAGGTATATAGGCCCAGGCTAAAGAAGATAAAAAAACAGATCAGGGAACTAGGAATTTCAACATAGAAAGAGGTCTGCGAGGTGAAGTATCCAAAAAATTTTGAAAAACCTTCTATGAAGGCATTCAACATCTGTACAAGCTTTTTTTAAATTAAAGTTAAAGAATACAAATTTGAACCCATACATACCTTATGCAAATGATGTAGAAACGAATGCATACATTTTAACTGTGTTGCATGCTCCTCTTAAGGTTCCTTGCCAGAATCTTTGTCTTCACTGACCTATAGCTCGGTGTTTAATCTTCAGTCTCAAATGCAGAACAGGAGAGGTCCGGTCTCTGGCATATTAATATGGCATATATAATATATACCCGTGCAAAGATCATGACATGGAGATGGGGGGGTTCCCTGTTCCTTTCAAGAAGAGCTGGTGTTTGAAGGAACCCGACACACATGCCACTGTTGTTGAGTATCTGGACCTGCATTCCTGAGTCTGCCGATTTATCTGCAAGGAAGAAATTCCTCACGCCTGACTCTGTGGTAACCAAGTGGCGTTCAGACTCATTTTAGGCGAACCCATTCTGTTTGTAATTGCGTAATTCTAGGTAGCCACGCTTCTGGTGATTCAGCCAGGGAAACGACATTTTTCATTAAAAAAATAAACCGCTTCTGTGGAGCACTTGTAATCAATCTAAGTTTTAGATTCTTTTTGAAACCACAGAAGTTCACATTTTAATGGTTCTCGCATGAAACTGATTTAAAAACAGAGCAAATGCCTAATTGGCATTGTATTTGCTTTAAGCAATTGCAAAATGCACCAAACCAGGTGCTGATGTTTGGGCACAAACGCGTAGTTTCAATCTAAAGTGTGGTAAGGTGACCTTGGTGCACCTGAACATCAGAGGATGTTTATAGTACTGTGCAGCCATCCTTAAGCCTTTGATAAGCTGCCGGAATATGCTGAAAATTCCCATGGTGACGACTCACTTTCGAGGGGATTGGAACGCACTTCCGGGGCAATAAACAGAACTCTTCTCTCCTCCATGACAGACACGGACAAGCTTTTTCTGAGACACTGTCCTAAGGTTGGATGGACAGACAGACGCAGGTAGGGCAGAGTGAACTTTACCAACCTGCCTTAACCGGCGGTAGCTGATCTGTAGTTATTACGCTGATGCTAACAAAACACAAACCTCTTTAAGCAAGTGGTGGAGTTGTGCCATCCCTGTGACGCCTGTGTAACTGAGAAAAGGGACCCCGGGCCTGTGTGTCCGGCTTCGAGGGTTCCCCCTCTCACATGCTGGTCGCAGAGCGGGTTTGCCCAAACTTGTTTGCAATCGGCGTGCACACGTGCTTATAAGGTACCAGATATAAGGTACCACATATCCAAGATTTTGCTCCAGGCTCCAAATGTTATACTCTCTAACCTCATCCGTTTAACACTGAACTGAATGCAATCCGTCCTTCATCTCAAATGCACTCCCGTCTGCACCCCCGTCTGGCTTATTTAGTTTCAGAAATTCAAAGGGTATGAAACACACAAATGTCCATATGTAAACTCTGTATATACACTTAAAAAGAGAAAGTACTGTCTGGGGAATGGATTGTCTCAAAAGGATGTCAGAATAAGAGCGGAAAACGCATGTGAACGAAAAGATATTGATAGTTGGCATTTTCTCAAGTATAGCAAAACCAATTGCGGCTGAAGAAATGAAGGTTTAGATTTAAAAGCATCAGTTTCGGCTTTGCTGTGCACTCACATGACAATGATTTTGTACATCTTGTAGTGATTGTTTTTCTGACTGTAATTATCAGCAAAGGATCAAGTGGAGCTCATGAATCATTGCCTAAAATTACGTAAATACACCTAGTAGAGTTAACGGAGTTTTGCAGAATTCAAAGTGCAGCAATTTTGCCATGTCGTGTCCAAAACAAGAAGTACACGTATCTGCTGCTGGAAAAAAAAAGAAGAAAAAAAGAGAAGCTTAGAAACCACAGTCTGGTCCAGTTTCCTCTCCGGAGACAGACATGAAGGGATCTGTTTGCTCAGTTTTATTTCGGACACACGCCCCTGGCACGGTCGGCTCACCGAGCTCTGCTGTAGCTCTTTCTGTTTCCCCGTCGCAGTCTTCAAGGTCACCCGGACTTGTCATCTGGACGTAAATGAACTTAAGGAAATGTGTTTAATTGGACACTCTAAGCCTTGATTAGCCTGTCTGCTGAGGGCTGTCTTTTTTATTATTGCATCCTTGGTCTGTCCAAACACTTCCTCTGACCTTTCAGTTTAAGTACTTGACTTTTGTTTTTACAGCTAATAA
Organism: Hiodon alosoides; assembly: GCA_025775065.1. Taxonomy (NCBI): domain Eukaryota; kingdom Metazoa; phylum Chordata; class Actinopteri; order Hiodontiformes; family Hiodontidae; genus Hiodon; species Hiodon alosoides. The sequence goes on from JAOYSI010067436.1 coordinate 24,375, forward strand.
AAGGCTGCAATGAAAAATATACCCTAGCGAAAGGGGAGTACTCTCCAAGACCCTTAAGCAAAAATGAATGATATTCTTATGACAGGGTTTGAGTCCCACTAGTGACGGAACAGGCTCGCCCTCTGAGGTAATGACTGGGAAAAGGTACGGAAATCAGGGCTCCAACTGGATTGAGTGTCTTCCCTGCCATTCTGAGTGTCGCTACTACAGGCACCAGCCACTGGGGGAGCTGTGGAGTCGAATATCCCTGGGGATAAGACGTGCATACGCAGACAGAGAGGCGTGTAAAAGGCAGGCGTGATGCTTGTGATGACGGGGCACTGAACAGAATCAGTGAAAGCAGACCACTTTACCTTGAACTAAGGTGAGCAGGATACAAGTCTCGCCATCTCACCCGCATTCTGCTCAACGTTCATTCTTTCCTGATAGTGAATCATCCTAGATGGTATGAATATAATATAAAATAAAATGAATATAAAATTGTGACAGTCTTTCTCATTGGTTAAAATCCATTTAAATGGATATCTTTTCTCCAGGTTGTTACGGAATAATCAGGATCAACATTACAAACATTCAGCAAGAAGATTCCCAATGGCACGTGGGAGAATGTCTCGTGTGTGGCACAACGTCGATCTCCACAGCGATTGATTGAATCAGCGCTGATTATACCTTTGTTTGCAACCCATTAGGCCCCGCCATGGCACTGCCATCATCTGGTCTCGTACACCGGACCAGAGAAAGCACCAGGATTGGAAACAGCTGTAGGCTCTGGTCGTGACGCAACCGCGAGAGAGTTGGGACCTGGATGAAGCGTAACGCTCGGGGATCTGCACATCTGGCTGAGGAGGACCACCCGTTAAAATGAGAATCTCCATCTTTGTCTCAGCTAAAGCGTCACTGAGTACAGGACACTCATTTGATTTATTTTAAGATGAAGCTAACCGAGGAAAACCTGCTTGGCTTTGGCCGAAATGTAGAGGAAGGCGGACATATTTCAGGAAGCAGCGGAATCTCCATCAAGTTGTTCCTTGGATCCCTCACTTATTTTCACAAGCAATCACTAAACACAATCAACACCAAATTAATCAAAGGCATGTGTCAGTCACGTTTCAGTTTGCCCGTAGGTCTGCACATTCATTCATTTCCAAGAGACGTTTGCTTTGTGAAAAGCCCTTTGAATCAGAAAAACGGATCTGTTGTGAATGCTGGAATTAAGTATGCTTTTGGTCTCTATATATAGCCAACCACTGTACAGTAAAGCCTGCGTAATTGCCCATTGCGGTGATCTGGACGTCTCGGCACAATGGCAAAGGCAATGTAATTATTCAGCCACGGCCTGCGCCCTCCGGCACACGCCCTAAGAGTACGGCAGAGTTCTGGACCTGGATGCGAGGAGGTTCCCTTGGGAAAGAGTGCCTCCTTTAAATACACTGTGAAAAACATAAATTTGCAGCCACAGAATGGCTCTCCGAGTCTTGATCCTGCCCCACAGGCCACTGGACATTACCCAGAAGGGCCAGGAGTTCCTGCTAGCTGCATTTAAAAAAACAAATTCCGTCAACTGGGTCACAGCACTGATGCACTCTGAGTCTTGGTTTGGAAGTCCATAGTGTGGAATTGATTCTGTATATATTTTTTCAATTTCCAAATTCAACCATTTCTTAGCGGAGCCCTTGTTTTAAATCTCTCTTATGTGTGTCAAAACCCTGCAGTTCTAGTGAGCTTAAATTTAATGTGCAGCGTTGAAAGAAACCTCTTCTGACTCAATCAGTGGATCACAGCAGATAGGAAGCCGTCTCAGCAGGCTGACTGCACACATAAATATACGTTTTTTCATCCAACTGACGTGGCTTGAAGCAATGTTTTTCTCTCTGCTGTTTTACTTTGTTGTAAAATTTCTTATTTAACAGCATCTGCCAATATCACAATGTTTTATTGCACGGAAAAAATAGACTTATTTACTCCTCTCATGTCTCTCATGTGTATTTTATTCATGGTTTGACATATTTAGATTTTCTACAGTACTTTTCAATTGTGGAAAAGGGATATCCAGAATGGGCTCTTGAAAACATTTTCATTTTAAGTAGAGAATAGGCATGCTCAAATAAAACAATGATAAAAAAACTGGGTGAAATAATCTCCAAAACTTTATGTGTGTAGAATTTAAAGTTACTCCTTCAGAATGACCATGGGGAGGGGGGGGGGGAATTGTTTACCTACTGATTATTTTTACAGATTCTGATCCAATTAAAATCAGTTATTATATTTAGTAAAACAGAATTTCGATAAGGAAAGAGTCAACATAACTGATAATACTACTACTAATACTAATACTACTACTGATACTACTTCTAATACTACCACTACTACTACTACTACTACTACTACTACTACTACTACTACTACTACTGATACTACTTCTAATACTACCACTACTACTACTACTACTACTACTACTACTACTGCAACTATTACCACTGATAATCCTACTACTAATACTACTACTTCTAATACTACCACTAATACTACTACTACTACTGCTACTACTACTGCTGCTACTACTAATACTACTACTGCTACTACTTCTAATACTACCACTAATACTACTACTACTATTACCACTGATAATCCTACTACTAATACTACTACTACTACTACTTCTAATACTACCACTAATACTACTACTACTATTACCACTGATACTACTACTACTACTACTACTACTACTACTAATTCTAATACTACTACTGATACTAATGCTTGCCACTTCAGCTCCCACACAACAGTGAAATAACCATGACCTTCACAAACCTACTCGTTACGCTAAACGCTTCTAAAAATCAGCCTCCCGAGTATATGATTTTGAGTTCCCAACAACGGCACAGTATTATTTTGGGCCTTCTTCAGCTCCTGTCGTCTAGACGTCAGGCAGCATTTCCCAAGGAATGCAAAGAGATCCCGAGGCACGCGTACAGCGGCGCTCTGCCGTTTTCATCCCGTCGGTAATCTCCGAAGCCCTGCGAGCACGCGTCCTCACACAACGTCCTCACGCTGTAAAACATGACATGCAAAACCAAAAGGTAAGAGCGGACGTGTGTAAAAACGTGTTCACAGGTTTTTCCAAGCCGATCCGCTGCCGCCAGCGGACGCGAGTCGTGGTCCCGGGCGTCCGCACGCTGCTTTGGGTCCCGGCAGCAGCGTCCAACCTTCTGGAACAGCCAGACCCTGTTGCAAATCTCAAAAATCTCTGTTGTGCAGACTGCAGGTTTTCAGCCTTTTACGCTTTAAGTACCTGTGACAGTGCGGTCGATGCGGAGACTGACATTATTATTCATTATTCAATTGTTTTAATGAGTAGCTGTTGTTTTAATTATAAGTTATTTTTATACTTTAACCGTATCAACGGTATCAACATGATGTTCTCGGCATGGAGAACACTGCTGGACAAAACTGTTCTAGCTTGCATTGTTCGCACATATAATACTAATTATACTAATAATATTCACACACAGCACAAGCCCAACACCCATAATCCCTTATTTGGCCATCCTCCCTCAGAGCGTGACATTTGGATTATCATTTTTGTTAATATTTTAAACAGAAGAAAGGGCAGGCAATACTTCACAACCAGCTCGATTTGGTCAGGAAAATATACAGCAGGTTCTAGTGTGTCCCCAGATAGTATTTAGAAGAAGTCAATTCCCACAATAATAAACCAATTCCTCGTTTGACGCTCTCAGGCCTCTCTCTACTCCACTCCCATCTCCTTGATGTAAGGAGAGAGGAGGGAGGGTGAGCTGTAGAGGTGACAGCAAGGCTCAGCTTTGCACAAAGAGAACATTGTCCTTCTCTGGATCCCCTTGCTAAGACTCAAACCGGAACCACCAATCTGTTCCAGATTTAGCAAGGAAATGTCCACTTAGCCCTGGGAAGCAGGGTTTCCCCGTATACCTTTGATTTGGGTTCTTGTTCAAACACTTACAGGCCTGTCAGAGAGGTCAACGCAACAGGCGGGGGGTTACATGGTAGGGCCAGTGATTTCATAGTTTGACAGAATGACATCGATAATATTAACAACAAAGTTAATCTTAAACCAAACACTGGATTCCACAGTAAGACCCTCATAGCATGGTGGTGGTGGTAGTGTCGTGGTTTGACAATACTTTGTTCCATCAAGACCTGGAGGCCTTACCATCATTGAAGGAACCATGAATTCTGCTCTGTATCGGAGAATTCTACTCTGTCTCGGAAAATTCTGCAGGAGAACGCCAGGCAAATCGTTCCGTGAGCTGAAGATTAAGTGCAGCTGGGTCGTGCAGCAAGACAATGATCTGAAACAAGAACAAGGAGATCGCCAAAGTTAATTTATTTCAGATGCCTTGGTGGAGCTGCTCAGCTTTGCTGAACTTCTCACCCTAGACCGTGCCCATCGTATACTAGCACCTAAACTGCAAGACGAAACGAGGCCAAGGCCTTTTGTAATTCAGTTCCGTCAATTTCAAATTATAGAAAATGTTCTCTGTCTGGCCAGAGATTTGGGTTTTTACCCTAACTTTGCACCTGAGGTTGCTGGGCAACAAGAGGCCTACTTAGGAGTGAAAGGCCTTCTAAAGGAAATTCCTTATGTTGAGAATGGACTACTGCCCCTGGGTAAATGGGCACACTTGGTCTGTGGATGTGTTGGAGGAAGAGGGTCGGCGCGTTTCCTCTTTCTTGTTATTTTTTCGGTCCTCTTGTTTCTTTTCACATAGACAAATTTGTCAATATCTTTAGGGCTCAAAGAACTAACTCTCTGTGTGTTTTTATTCCAAACTCAAGTCCAAGGGTGAAAAAAGTGTAAACAAAAAATTCACTACTCATTTTACAAATTTTACTCAGTATATTATATTCCTAAATGCAGATTTAAATTTCCACTTAAAGGTGATTATCTGGCGGTCTCTAGCGGACAAAGACATACAAGTTGTTTGAATGGATGTGGGATTATAATAACACAAATAAATATAAATAATAAATAATAATTAAAATCTGAAAGAAGTCTTAAAGAAGTCGTGGATTTGAGAACCCAAAAGTGAATTTGTAGGCCTGCCAAATATTTGTTTGTTCATATATTTCAGACAGAGTCATAATACAGACAAAATAAGTTATCCCTCCTTGGAAAACGTTGATTTGGAGAATAGCAACCATTCCCGATAATACTATTTTCTACCTTGTCCAATAAAAAACTAAATACTAAACAAACACATTTTTTTTCTAGATATCTTCAGCTGATATCAATCAGACATCAATGTGAAGCCGCAAGGTCTTTTCCCCTTCAAGGTCTTACCCCTTCCCCTTTCATGGGCATACATGAAAAATATACACAATATTGCCCAAACCTATGAATTTCAACACAAAATGCACTGTACAAAAATCCCCCAGATTGTGTGCCACTTTGTATAACGTATTACAGACACATGTCCTCCATGTAATTCAGCAAATACACCCGTTATTAATATGCCTTATTCAGGACAATATCTTTTTTGGGGGTTATGGGTTAAACAAGTAATCAGAGTCTTCTGGTACCCTTAGTTTATAATAATTCCAGAAATAAGAACATGATATTATTTGATAAGTAACAGAGAGTTCAATACTGACGTCTGAATCTAAACAAAGGCCAGCCCTTGTATTGCATGATTAATCCTTCAACCCCCATCTCCCTCACTCCCTATTGCTCATGATAAGCAAAATAAACGATTAGAGGGAGTCTGCAGCTGTTTCGTGGGTTTTTTTTTTTAAAACTCCTGCGTCTTTTGAAGCCCCAGGTTTGTGGAATGCCTGTAGGACTGTAGAGGCTGAGCTTGTGCAGAAGTGGTCGTTTCTGGGAAAGCCAGTCTATCAAAACAAACCACACAGGGAGACATTGCTTTGTGTCTGCCATCTCTAATTAATCAACTAATTCTGTTGGACCAGATTAGTGACACAGCCTAATGTTTTGAAAGTTTTTTTTTTCACTTTTTAAGTTTATTTATCTGTCACTTTGGGTGTGTGGGCGTTTATTATATTAATTTGCAGAGCTGGTTTACAGTGATCATTTAAATTTGATTTGTGTTCATGCGTGTTCATGTAGATGGATTTAAGTGGTATATCAAATGTAAATGGTATCTGGTTTTGGTTGCTTTTAAAGATGGAAACATATTTTGTTTTAGGGTTGTGGCTTCAGGGAGATTCGTCACAATTCCTTGGTCCAGTGAGCATGTTGGCCCATGTAGAAACATAGAACAACTTGTTTCTGAGGCCACTTCACCCAGCATGCATTGGGAAGCCCCGCCTGTGGCTATTCTGCGTTATTATATTCATCTGATGGCTGGCAATTCATGGACTGGATCGTCAATCATTGTCGCACCTTCCATAGCCACTTGTCAAATACCAACCTTTCACATTCACATTCCATAGAAAGCAGTATAAATTGTAGAAAGTGGAGCCTCCTGAGTTTCAATCTGGTTCAGTCACTGGTTAATGCACTGTCTGGGCACAGACTGAGCCCTGCGAGTTTGAGTTCACTGGTCAGAGTCCGGCGTACGTCATTTACCGATGGTGACAGAAGGAGCACGGTGACGCCCATTTTGCAGAGCGCTGCCCGGACTGGGTTGGGTTAAATCGGCAGGGCTTCTCCAGGCTCCTTGCTGACGGGGGTCTCCAGTCGGCTTCCTGGCTTCCCACAGGCTTGCTTCTCCTCCGATTGGCTCCGAATGTGTCATGTGGTCCGAGTAGCCTGTGGAGTGGAAAAAAAAACATGTGTGGGGGTTGGGATCAGAGGAGACAAGCTGCACGAGATGCACCTGCACAATTGGCAATTCCAAATAAAGTTTAAAAAAAAATGCTTTTTAAAAGTCTCCAAGTGGGAAAAGGCGTAACTGTCAGAAATAAATAGTTTACGGACATGCCAATGTGGACACATCCACGGATGCATCAGAGAGAGATGGATGGTGGAGAATTGGTGGAATTCTTTCTGTATAAATACTGATGCTAACAACAGTATTAGTAACCCGAATATTAAATAGCGTGGGATGTGAATTTTTTTAATAATGAAAAAATTATTAAAAACAACCAAATAAAAAATATATTTTAAAAATGTAAAAATTGAAGGTTGATTACGTGAAGTAATGCAGTTCGTTTTTAATCCAGCAGGGGAAGGGGCTTTCACTCGAGTTTAAATAATAACTTGACTAATTCTCAGGGCTCTTGGAGAGTGAAAGTTACTGCACCATTAATTTCTAACATATTATGATCTATCAGGCCTAATTTTATAGCTTCTATAAATTAATACAAGACCCCGAATGCAGTGCGTTTACACCCTTTCCTCATGGGGCACTCCAAGATTAATCCAAATCCTGCAAAATCAGGACCGTCCGCAAGAAAGTGAGCTGGCGCTGACAGCATGACAGTGAGCTGACACTGCCCCCGTGTGTCTGTTTAGTGAAAAAACAAGGCCGTTGCAAAGCTGTGGAGGTTCATTAAAGAGATGAAGACCAGGGCCACTGTTTGCACCTCCTGACAGGTTTGGAGCAGGTATTGCCAAATGCATGTAACTCTCAACACTCAAGGTCAAATAAATGTTAAAATAATTACATAACATATAGGGTTTTTCTCTGGTTTGCTTGACCTGTGGTCTCCATGACTGTTTTAATGGCATTTAGCTATTCCTTATACACAACAGCAGGACTGTGTAAAGCAAAAAAAAAAAATTTACTAGAAAATTTGTAAAAACACAGTTAGCTTTCTCATAAAAGATTCCTGAATGTTGCTTTCAATAGCTGCTCGCTGCACTATGATAGAGGGACAGAGAGAGAGAAGGAGATGGCGAGGGAGAGGGAGAGGGACAGAGAGTGAGAGAGAGGGAGAGGGAGAGGGACAGAGAGAGAGAGAGAGAGAGAGAGAGGGAGAGGGAGAGGGAGAGAGAGAGGGAGGGAGAGAGAGAGAGAGAGAGCGCGAGAGAGAGAGAGAGAGAGAGAGAGAGAGAGACTGGTACATACACACTAATTGGATCACCAGCTTTTAAGGACTTAAGATTTAAGAAGTTAAATAATTTAAACAGCTTGGAGCAGGAGAGCACCTGTGAATAGGCTAGAAAGCGGAGTGCCAGCGGATCTTCTTATTGGTCCTAACAAATTCTTTACGTCCTCTTTACATTTCTGTGATATTTCCAGAGCATTCCTGGAACCTGTTGCAACATGGTGACATGTACACTGTCTCAACACTCTGGTTTGGTTTTGACCACTTTTGGTTCTGTTGGTGGCTAGTCCAGAGTTCAGCCGCACCCCAACACGATCCTGTCTGCTTCTGATGCAGAGGAGTGAAGAGATAGAACCTCAAAAGCGGGTCCTGCTTAGCATCTGCTGCTAAACCTCTATGCTTCCTGTAATGATGTAGGCCACGAAACGCGTTGGGGTTAGCAAAAAAAGAATAATTATTTGAAATTAAATTGAGGATCATACCTTTTTAAAATTGTTGTTCTTGGAATATTTTGTAGAGGTCTCTAAAATCTGTATTTAATATTTGAATAATACTTATTACAGCGTGAATTCACAAAACCAGACTGATATTTCACTGCTACAAGGTCTCCAGTCCTCTCTACGCGCCTGCGTAAGTTACCAAAGTCTGCGCTGTGAGTCATTAGAGAAATCCCGGACTTCCTTCCATTGACATGTTTGTGCATTGGAACATAACAGACGTATCTTGGTAGTGGTATTTCACCAGCTGTATTTTGCACCCAAAAAAAAAATTAGTGAGTACCATTATGAAAAATGCCAAGATCATTTATAAAGAAGAGAAGGTGAGGTGTTTCGTTGAATGCTTTATTTACAGGCAAACAGCACTGTGAACGGAACCAGATACAATGCTCTGAGGCTGGGACTGCCAAGCCGAGGAGGGTGGCACACGCGGGGGGGTTGTTCCTGACGGTGGGCAGGATGAGCAACGGGTACTGAAGCATTTTTACTGAACAGAGCCCGGCGGGGGAACATCCTATCAGAGGAGGAAAAATGTCTGCGTCCTGGCTTTGACCAAGCCCTTCCCCCCACCTACTGGGGCTTTCTGTCGGTGTCCTCTCTTCAAGTTGGTTCAACTCGTGGCAAAAGGATATCTAACCTAGGGCGTCGATTGCTTGCATCTATAGTTGTATGCATAACTACAGTTGCTACAATGTAATTTATTTCTCTTTAAAAACATGTCAGAAAAGTCGGAAACTAAATAAGTCACCATTTGTTTCAAGCCCGGGCCTTTGCCCGCTGGCCCCGGGCTAGGTTATTATGCAGCCACCCTTCTCCTTGAAGGGATTTTTGTCCTCCGGCACACCTTTGATCAGGGGATCTTCTCCGATCTGAGTCTCAACCCAATCCACCAGCTCCTTGGCTGTCTTTGACACCTAAGGGACAGCAATGGAGTGGCGTTAAACTTAGAGTCACAGTAAAAACAAAATCAGTGGCCAAAACCGCGCAACTTCGCTCATGAGAACTCATTTATAATGAATGTATAGTTCAATCTAACTGTAATGACATGCAGTGCACATCAATTACCAGGAGTAGGCTGAGCCGCTGCCAAGAATGTAAGTCCATGAACCATTAAAGAGGGCTGGCAAAATAATCCTTGATGTGCTGCAGATTAGGTTTGATTAAGCTAATTGATTATGTGCCACGAGATTTAGAGAATCTGTTTAGAATCCAGAGTCCCCCTTGGGTTCTTGGCCACCCCAAGCGAGAAAGCAGGACGATTTGAAAGATATGGAAAAAAAAGTAAAACCTTAAACACTATTTAAACTCTCAAAGTTTAGCTTCTTTAGTTTCTGTTAAGCACAATACGTTCGTTTCCATAACACCAGCTTTTTGATTGACATTACAAGGCAGCTTTATTACTGATGAGTAATTGAGTAATTGATTCCGCCTGTGCCCTTAGGCCTGCAGTAAACTTGTATTTACACTTGTCAGGCATATTGACAGTATCACATGTACATGCTGTACATGATTACATCTAACATCATTAATAGATTAACTGACAATTTTATCTTTGAAGGCTTACAATCTAGTTATTTCGTAAGCCATTTTTGTCAGTATGGGTGTAAATAAAAGTCAAAACAATATCATCTGAAGGGATTTCATTTGGCAACTTGCGATAGAACTTGTCAAAACAGTTGCAAAAAAAAAAGTTGCTCCTGGTGTCTCAGGACACCAAGAAAAAACGTCCGGCTGTCTCCTGGACAGATACTCACCGGCTCCCTCTCGTTCTTCACCTCCTTTTGAAGCTGTTCCAGCTCCATTTTGAGGATATCCTTATCTGACATATCCCGCGCCATCTTGCCCTGTGAAAAAGGGGAGGGGGGCAGGGAAAGGCGTTTGGTTTTTAGCAGCGGAAGGAGTCTTCAGCAGTTACCGTTACAACTCGAAAGCCTTGACCCAAGCCTCTCACAGCCATCCCTTTCAGTCTCGTGGTTTTCAGAACGTAGGCCTTCTCCTGAGGAATCTGCTGTGTCCAGTGACAGACGTCTTTCTGAGTACAGCTCTACAGTGCGCAGGTATGACTCTGCATTATGTCAGTTTCTAACTGAGACCAGCAGTCCAAAGCGACAGGGCCGAGAGCGACCCAGGTATGTCTGGCTCCTGTCAGAATGTGGCGTTTCTCAGCTACCCTTCAACAGAGACTCTGCGGCGCCTCTGGACCAGCAGGGCCAGGTCCGCTGTTATTGCAGAACCCTGTGCGCAGAGCTGAATGGCCGGCAGTGTCGAATGCTAGCGATGACATTGTGGGCGGACGTCTCATCGGGAGATGGGGATCCCCTCTAATGCATTTCACCAAGTTAGCAGACACGCGTGCCATTACTTCCGTTAATCTTCAATGGCTTTCACAGAGTAAATTATCGGTCTGGGTGTCAAATGTGAGCCCATCACATGTTGCACGATCAAGGGAGGACAGCGACAGGAATCGGGTGCCAAACACCCGGCCCAGATGGACCACACCTTCAGTCAAACAGCCCACTATGTTACAGGAGAAACAGTGGCAGTTGACCTCTCTTCACGTCTGCATCCATACACACGGTGTAACCTTAGTGTACGTGGCACTTCAATTTTACGCCCATCTTTACAATATCATTTCTGGATTTCGCTGCTCTTCTTTGTTTGAAGTGCAACCAATCTGAAAGCACCACACATCTGAAAAAAACAACATTTTTGAAAATGTAATAGCATCTGTGGGAGGATGACGTCCAACGCTGGCTAATAGCGTCTAGTCGCGGTCTATGTAGCCCTGCAAAGAGGCAGCACTTACCTATTGTATAGGGGTCCCCAAGACAGAGGGAAATATCTCCACTTCTCTATAGGACCATGCAAGTGGACAGCTGGCTGGACTGACGGCTCCCTCTTTAGGGTCTCTCCCCTTCATGTGTCTCCCCAGATGGTCGCAGGGATGGGTAAAGGGGTGGGGCGGGCAGGAGTGGTGAGTGACGTCACAACCCCTCCTCCAGATCAGATTAAGAAATCAGAGCAATTAGCGGGACCGGGGGTTAACACCAAATCACATTAACCCAAAGGGGGGCAGAGGGAACAGAGGAAGGCAGCTACAAGGTTGTTGTCTCACACTCGTCCCTCGTCAGGTTTGGGAAGGCCAAACTTTCGCAGGTAGGCGGTGTAAAGGTGCTATTCCTGCTCATCCCAAAGGAGCTCATTAACGTCATAATGTTAGACAAAACAGATAAGTTCCACTGGCGGATGAGAGTCAGCCTGTCTTTAACCGACATACACAAATGTTCGATGCACAATGTCATCACGGGACCACACCCAGCGTTATCAGACATTATACAGTGAAATCGGTTGCATATACTGTAGAATTCCGCTGGGTCAGATCATAATGTCATTGACGCTTTACTTCATTTTGCACTAGAAATTCTACTTCAGTGACTTTAACCTCCGATATGACATTTGCTTAGAATGGTTCCCACGTAGCAGGATCGTCACCATTCACGGCTGAACCACCTTCCAAGTTCCTAAATCTTAATTTGCATCTCCAAGCTCCGTGATGTCGGTTCAAATTAAACGTCACAACCTGGCTGCCCCCCTTTTGCTCAAAGACAAGCGCCTTACTTCACTTGCATCACCTTTTAATCCCATTTCAGGGTCATGGCTGTTCCAATCCCTGAGATTAAGCGCTGAGCCCTGTCACTCTCGGTTTAACCCAGATGGACATCCTGAGCTAATTTCAGGCTTCCATCCGGTGGCCTGTTGTCTGCATCCTTTCAGATTGGAGCCAAATCTTAATTTCATCATCTCAGATGGCGGGTCTCGCGCCGCTACCCTCAGCACAAAGAGAGAAATTGACTAATGCCCGTTTAGATGCCCATTTGTTTAGGGGAATGCCCTGTGCAGTGGACCTACCCAATTAAATAACCGGACTGATTATTTAATTATTTTGGTGTGTATCAGGATTTCTTGAAATGTCCCTTTCTGGGGACTAAATGGCTGAGAATGCGAAGGATGGCCACAGTGCGGCCCAGACCACTTCAGGCAGCCGCAAATAGTTGTTTAATGACCAAGAGGTGAGGGTTAAGCAAACGGGTTCTAACGTAACTCAAATCAGGCTGATGCAAAATACCTGTCAGAAGTGGGATTCGAACCAACGCCTCCAGAAGAGACTGCCACCAGGAATCCGAGCCCTAGACCACTCAGCCATCCTGGATGAACGCTAAAATGACAAAATTATTACGCCGTGAATATGCAGGAACATACTGAAGCTACACCATAACGTGGAAATTCAGCTAAAGGCACCAAAGAAATTTGTTGACGACTCTGGAGGGACTCAAACCCACAACCTTTGAATGACCTCACTACGCCATAGCCTAGAAGTCCAATGCGCTATCCATCGCGCCACAGAGCCACAGGAAAAGAAAGTTTGGATGAGAAACACTCACCGTATTGTCTATTCGGGATAGATGCATAGATAGATTGACAAATAGGTAGATTGTTTGATTGATTGATGATTGATTGAAGAAGAAAGGCAGAGAAACCAGAAGAACCACGGGAAAGCTTGTTGAATTTAGAAAAAGTCTACCAGTTAAGCCAATCAAGTCCTACTTGAATGCAAAAAAATACATGGTTATTCCGTCATGTATATGGAAGAAGATATTGAAACTACAGTATAACTGGGAAATCCAGCTGAAGGCACCTAAAACGACAAAGAACACGCGTTATCCGTTGCGCCACAGAGTCGCCGGCAAATCAACTGTGAAAGACAAACTCACACTTCAGCTGACTTTTTCTATTGGTGGTAGGAAAGAAGGTCATCAGGCCAATATGAAAAACAGAATATTGTCGAAGAGGTGCTAAACATCAGTCAGAAGTGGGAGTTGAACCCAAGCCTCCCGAGGAGACTGCAACCTGAACTAAACGCCTTCGACCACCCGGCTGTCCTGACAACCTTGCGTCCAGCTAATTCAATGTGATCCGTAACAGATAGGTTAATAGTCTATAGTCGGAACAAAGTCCATACCAATCAATTACATTGAATAAAGTAAATACCAAGATCAACATTAAATTTATTGAAGAAATTCTGTGTGGAATGTGAACATATAATACACGCGCATTATTTAAACCGAAAATAAATTGCCAGTACATTTTGGGATTTTCACATCTCTGCCACTATTCCACCAATTCAATACAAAGAATCTTTGTACCCCCATCTATCATGCTCTTGAGAGTGAAAATTTAAATTTTTTAGCAAACTAGAATGTAAGTTTGAGTGAATATGATGAATCATCACCCAGTTCAGGAACCCAATTCCCAGGATTACTAGTACATAATGTGAAAGTTGTTTTGTGGTTCAACTAATGGGCTGCATATGCACTGATGCCAAAGAGACCACAGAATTCTGATTCCTCCAGTAACTTGTTGTATGGTTGTATTGACCTGATCCAGGTTTTATCATTCTATATTTTGTGCTTGTGGTGTCACTGCTTATTCCACAGACTACAGTCTTCTTTGTGTGTGTCTCTGTTTGTCCAGGGCAAAGAAGACTATCCCAGAGGACACAGGCACACAGAGGAGCTAATGGAAACCCTGAACCCAGGATGGAGGGGCTCAGTGAATGTGGAGTGCACGCGGTGCAGGAGGGTCTGTGTGTTGGAGGAGATGCTGTAGAAAGACAAGGTGCCAGCCGGCCAGTCCAGATAGACTCCAACTCTGGAGATGCAGGAATCGGGTAGAGCAGTGCGTTGACTTTTGTGCCACACATTGTATCTGTCACTAGTGCGGCACAGACTCCAGGACTTGTCATTATGTCCAAGCCAGCAGTCATCACTCTCTCCTTTCCTGCGGATTCCTTCATACGCCACTCCCATATCAGCCCATGGGCCGTCCCACTCAGCCTCCCAGTAGTGGCGATCAGACAACTTCTCTCTACACAGAACTTGGGGCCTGTAGTCAAATCTCTCTGGGTGATCAAGATATTTGTTCTTTCTTCCCCATGTCACCTTTTGCTCCCCCTCAGACAGAGACAGGTTTTGGTGTGCAGTTATGGGGTCCAGTGTGAGCTGACAGGCATCTGCAAATGAGAGAAATCTCATTATTATTATTATTATTATTATTATTATTATTATTATTATTATTATTATTATTGCTGTTGTTGAGGGTGAAGAAGTATGACTAGTCTCCTCCACCTATCTCCTTTCCAGTCTGCATGTTACAAAGACCGAAGAAGAGCCAAGACAAACGCATGTCCCCAAAGATACAGTCATACCCCGGCAGAGAGACACATAAAGATACAGTCATACCCTGGCAGAGAGACACATTAAGATACAGTCATACCCCGGCAGAGAGACACATAAAGATACAGTCATACCCTGGCAGAGAGACACATAAAGATACAGTCATACCCCGGCAGAGAGACACATAAAGATACCGTCATACCCCGGCAGAGAGACACATAAAGATACAGTCATACCCTGGCAGAGAGACACATTAAGATACAGTCATACCCTGGCAGAGAGACACATAAAGATACAGTCATACCCCGGCAGAGAGACACATAAAGATACAGTCATACCCCGGCAGAGAGACACATAAAGATACACAGTCA